>JARVZY010009312.1:0-26746 GCA_030686995.1 Artemisia argyi
ATCCAAATTAATGGCCTTCCAATACCGTAGTATTAGGATGTATCCAAATTAATGGCCTTCTAATACCGTCGTATTAGGATGCTGCTCCGTCGACAGGGGAGACTTTATAATGCTGCTCCGAACAAGGGAGACTTCATAGTGTTGCTCCGAACAAGGGAGACTTTAAGTCAAAGTACGTACGGTACATAAGTTCAAAAGTTTAAGTCAAGTTCAAAAGGTCAAGACAAGTCATAAGTTCATAATAAAGTTCAAGTCAAAACCATGTTTAAAGAGTCAAGTAATAGTTCAAGGAAAAACGAGCATGTATTCTCCCCCAAAAGTTGACAAAACAATTTAAAAGAGTAGGGGCTATGACTCACCTGGTACGATAGTTACGAAGACAAAAGTGGTTACACAGAAATGAGGTTCGATCTCTAACCGCGACCTATAATGAACGAATGATACGATCTACTTAAATTATGAGGGGATGCGATGAATGTACATGCACATGAAGCCTATACCACTCGTAGTTTGAAAATAAGCGTTGGCGTTGATTTATAGTGTTTCCATAACTTAAGAGAATATTTGCTATTAGATGTTGTCAAATATATATATATAGTTCGCCTAGTTTCAAAAGTGTATATCTTGGTCGTTTTAAGCTCATTTTACTCGTTCTTTATATCCACGGATTCGTTTTAGTATATACTAATATATTTTCGATAGCTCGGCTCCTCTAGGTTACGTTTAACGCCTCTAATTGCCCGTCGAAAACTGTCAAACAGCATGCAGTTTTCAGAAAATAGTTTTCGTCGTTAATATTGAAAAATTCATATCTCCTTCGTTATAAACTCGTTTTCATCCCCGTTTTCGGCCATAGTTCCGTCTCGGAATGTATTTTCTAAATATTTGGTCAAAAGTTACCCCAAACCCACTGAGTTTGCCACGTTTTCATTTTAAGGACAGTAGGTCAATATGTAGTTTCAAAAATCATTTCTAGTGTTCCAATCTAGCTTCTAACCCAACCAAACCACTTTCAATCACTACAAAACTAGTCTAATCCTACCATACACCTTCTTAGGGTGTCATGGGTTCCTAAACATCACAAATCAAGTGGATCTAACAAGGATTTAACTATAATCCATTTCTAGAGTTCAAAAATTAAATATATACATAAATGAGTGGTATATACTAACATATGCATGTAAACCTTGTATGAAATGATATGAACATTGTAGGAACTTGGTAAAATTGTAGAGATGAGTTTGTTAACTTACTTGAAGGTTTAGGGAGTTTAGATGATGAAAACTTACTAATCCTTGAGTTTTTATTTCAAAACTCAAACAAGGATGATTATATAAACAAGTTTATGACAAGATCTTGTAAAATTTGTACTCCTTGCACCATGATCACCCTAATTCGATTATACCTCAAGAGAAATGAGAGGAAAAAGTTTGCTTGCCTTAGTAGAAATGATTTTTTTTGTGATTAAAAATGGATGAAAAGTTTAATTTATACTTAGACAAATGTTTGGTGAGCATTAAATTAAGTTGGTGAGAAAAATGGGGAAGGTTGGGGCTAATTAAGGATCTTGTCCCCAAAAGTGTATGTATTAGTTAGTTTTATGTATGCATTAGGTGTTATCGGGCACCGAGTTAACTAAAAATAAATCGCGACGAGGTAAAATAAAATACGACTAAGTTGTAAAAGTTATAAAATAATATTCCTGATGAGAATCGGGTGTTAAAATAATGATCGGGTTGAAATATCGCAAACCGACGTAGTTATAAGCTTCGACCGGAAAACGTAACAGTTGATTTGAAAACACCGGGTAAATTAATAATAAAATTTTTATATTATTATTATGAGTAGAAAAATATGTTAGGACCATAGTTGGGATTGTCGGATCAATCATTCAAAATAATAGTTCATAAGATAACGTTTATTAGGTAGATAATCGTACGTTTACAAAAATGACGCAACCCACGTATAAATGACAAATTTTCTCCGGAGGTGAATAGTGTTTTATGAATAGTAAAATTTTAAAACGCTTCTCAGAATATCAAACTGACCTCAAAAATGATGAATAGTAAAATGATGAATAGTGATCGATGAATAGTAACCGATGAATAGTAAATGTGAAAGTTCGGGAAAAGGCCAGAATTTACGAGTTGTGACACCTACTACTTGTCGCTACTGCTAATTGCTATTTTCTTTAAATATACATGTAGTATTATAGAGTACTAGCAGGGTACTCGCGCATTGGGGTGGCGGGTAGTCTGAAATAGTATTTTTCAGTGAATCATGTATTTTAGTTTATTATGTTCTTTTTGACAATAAATTTACGGATATCAAGAATTTTATGTGACGTATTTCAACTCCTTAACTAAGGAATTTATTTCGTCTTTTTGGGGTTTGTTTTAAAGCCATTCGTATAATATGAGCCCGTTTGGCCCGTACCCGTTTGGCCCGTGCTCATTCGGGCTCGAGCACATTTGGTCCGTTGTCTGTTCGAGCTTGAATATTTATATAATGTGTTTTATTATTTGTATTAGTATCAGTTAATACATGAATTATGTTTTGCTTTGTACTGTATTTCACATTAATATTAGAGGGAATTGCAAAAATGGTCCCTGTGGTTTGCCCAAATTGCAGAATTCGTCCCTGAGTTTTTGAAAGTGCAGGCGGCCTCCCTGTGGGGAAAGTTTCGTTCCGTTTTGGTCCCTGGCTACTAACGACGTTATGTTTTCTTGGTTAGTTTTTGGACCAAGCTTTACACAATAGGGCATTATTGTCATTTCATTTCTTGGCCACATTATTTATTATACTTAAACGATCCCAATTCTCACAAACTAACAAATTCCACTTCTAAAATCATAACCCTAACCCTCTCTCATTTTTGTCCCCATTTGATTAGGGTTGTTGCAATTACAATCCTTAAAAATTGGCTACATATAAACATGGCCACACCTAGCCAACATTGGTATATTATAGCAGAAGGAGAAAGTTTTGATCAAACAGTTTATGGTAAAATCTTATTTTGGTTTTTCCTTTTTTTTAATGTTTCTGTTTTAAATATTGTGTAATTATCACTAAAATACTCATATTTTGTTTGTGAAACATATGCATATCCCAACTTGTTTACAATGAGGTTCCATCATGGTGGACGGTTCACAGAGTGCCCAAAAAGAAAGTATGTTGATGGTGAGGTGACCTTTGTTGACATGTTAGACGTTGATATATTCAAGATGGATTTGCTATATTCAGTAATGAACTGCATAGGTTATGATGCTAATGCCATAACATATTTTCACTACAAGATACCATTGTAAGGTTTAGATTATGTACTAAGGCCTTTAAGTAGTGATGATGATGCCTGCAAAATGTTAAAGTATGTTCATAAGCATAAGGTTATGTATGTTTTTGTTGAGCATGACTAGACAACAATAGGAACTTGTGGTAACTTAGATAATTTGGATATAGTTGAAGAAGATGATCATGTTAGGCAGTGTGATGAGAATGAGGTTGTTGACTTAGAGAATGCGGGTGCTGACTTAGAAAATGAGGATGATGAAAGTAACCAAGATGATGAAAGTAACCAAGATGATGAAAGTAACACAGATGATGAGCAAGAAAATGAGAATGAGGATAAGGTTGAGGAAATAGTTGATGAGGATCACATAGTAGAAGAAGTGGATGTGAGCATGAAGGGGTTTAACTTTCAAGTTGATGATGATGGAAAGGCTGAGCCTATTAACCCAATTGTACCTCATATCCATGTAGATGAAGAAGCTTTGGAAAAGGGATATTGTGATTCATTAGAGAGTGATATTGGTGATGATGAACTATCTGAGAAAAGAAAAGGTGTAAGGAAATTAAAGAAAGCTGCTGGTGCATCTGGTATTAAGAACAATTTCTTTGTAGGTAAGGAATTTCCAAATAGAGATGAAGCAAAGGAGAGGATTAGGGCTTACTCTGTTGAATGTAGAAGGAACCTTGAGTTTGTGAAAAATGACAAGGAAAGGATTAGGGTTAGGTGCATTGGTGTTGTTCCAACTATCAATAACAAAGACAGGTTTTTAGATAAAGCAAAGGGTAAGGGTAAGGTGGTAAATACACTTGCAGAAGAAGACAAATAACATTGTCCTTGGTTACTTTACATAGGAAAAGGAGATAAAGGAAAGTGGGTGGTTAAAACATTTAAGGATGAGCATAAATGTAACAATTCACATTTTCAGGTTAACTACTATTCCCGAAAATTTCACTATTCACTTTTACTATTCATTTTTCCCGAAATTTGATTTTTGTTTCTTGGCCTCGAGTGATAAATCATTTCCATGGCAAATTAAAAGTTTGACACTCATCAGATCATTTTCGTGAAAGTTAATAAGGAATTACACGTTTTAGGGTAAAACGTCATTCAAAAATTCTACGCACAACGAAACTCGACCGCGTTAATTTTCCCCGTATCAGAAAAATGTTTGACACACTCATGATTTATTTGAGAATAAATCATGACTGTGAAAAACATGACCAAATAAACCTCAGCCGTGAAAAACTGGAATTTTCAGTTTTAAGCGTTTTTACTCAGCCGTAACCTTAGCCTATACCTGAACCGCGTTTTTAAGACAATTTGAGTTTTCACATTTTTGGAAAAAGTCAACATATTTTTCCTCCTCCTTTGACCAAAAATCATTCCTTGATTTTATAAGTCATTCCTTGATTTTTAGGCTTACGGTTTTATGTCTAAAAGACATTTAATACCAACCAACACTAGACTGAGCCCAGTCTAGACATTATAAGTCATTTTAAATCATTTATATCCTATTAGAAAAGTAACTTTTTACTTTTCTCAATTTTACGCAATATTCGTACGTTTTACGTATTACGCGTTTTAGACCCGTGTTTCCAGTTTGAGCAGGGTTTTAGCACCCCAATGGAACCTACCACTCATTTTATATTTTATTATGAAGTATTTTGACAAGTTTAATCATTCTTCCAAGTTTCGTATTTTTACGATACCCGATTTTACGTTTTGTGACGTAACAACTTACGGTTATCATTTTACGGAGTCGAAACTAGCTCCATAAGCTTGGATAAGATCATCACAAGTCAACACTTCTTCTCCAAGTTTATGAACCGCCATAGGGGGGGATTCACCACCCATGTGTCTTGATCTCATGCATAGAGCCCTTGGATGAGAACATGTGTTCAACTTGGTGAGCAAGTGTTGACAAGTCAATGAAACTAACCTCCTTAAGCTCCTATAAAAGCCCTCCTCCCCTTGTTTGGCCGTCCCACATCACACACACAACACACCATTCCATTTGCTAATTTACTCCAAGTTTCATACAAGTATCAAGAGCTATAACAACATAGAAACACTAGTTAGGTTTTGATTCATCAAAACTACTTCCAATCTTTAGAACTTTGGTGATTTCTCTTGAGTTTGAATCCACTCAAGTCACCTCAACTTTCTGTTAGAGTTTGACAATCAATATAGCACATATGCGGAAGCAAGGATCAATAATAACACGTATAAAGATAACTAAAACATAAATAAGAACATACCCGATGCACTTCAATAAACCTTGAACTTTGTGTAAAATAGATCAATGATAAACCCCTTACCGTTTTGTTTTTCGATCTCTTGATAATTACTAAAGTGAGTAATTACCTCGTTCTTGTACACACAAACTACCAACGAATAAAGGTTTATGCAAGTAAACGTAAAACAATTTTGGAACCACCAAAATCGACCCAAAAACCCTTGAGGGTTGTTCATGCCGATCGTCCAAGAGAAAAGAGAGAGGAGGAAAAGATTTAGGGTTAGTGTGTGTGCACAAAAGATGTGAAACCCTAATCCTTGGCCTTGTATATATACTAGAAGATTTCTTGGAGTCCAAGCAAGGGTGGATCGACCCTTATGGGTTGGGTCGACCGGCCACATCCCCTCCAAGGGGATTCCGGATCCTTCTTGTCTCCCAAAATACATTCTAGTCGTCGTTCTTTCATTCCTTAATAATAGTTAACACTTACATTTAATATTAACGATTATTTAGTCCCTCAAGTGTTTATAAATATATATATATATATATATATATATATATATATATATATATATATATATATATATATATATATATATATATATATATATATACGATACATATAACATATATATATTTATTTACTTTATTCTCGTTTGTAATGTGTGCAATCCCGAGGTCTCGGGTTCGATACTAGTCATTTACATATTAATATTTATACGTAACTTTTAACAACTCCCACTCGTATATCTATTAATAGTAAAATGACATTGGTTGGCGTCTTGCAACACTCCAATGCCCCCAGTTCGACCTGAGTTAGGTTTCCTGGAAAACCTTTAATGATTCATCATTATTATTATCCTTTCGCCTCTAATACTACATTAATAAAGATGTGAGGTTCTTTATTAAATTCTGTTTCTCGTTTCTTTATGATTGAACAAAATTACCAAAACATCTGAACGTATTCCAGATAGACTTTGGGCGTGGCCACGCAAACATTTTGTCAACCATACGAGGGGCCTAGCAGTATTAAACTTCTGAACAAATCAGAAGGAACGAATTCTCTCTTGACTACAAGAATAACCCATAAACTTTGTAACATTCTGAAAACAACCGTTATGACTTCCAATTACGGTAAGCGGTAGATTGTTCCACAAAATGCACTACATCCATGACACTTATCTGTTATCTCAAGTCTGAGGATAACTTTAAATATGATTCTCACAATAAATTTAAAACATATTGTTGGGATAAGTCCAATACTCAATTCATTGAATATCATGTGAAATTGGTATGACTACGCATCAATATACTTTCAAGTATATCCTTAACCAATACTCAAAATTGTCTTAGTTTAATGATATTCCCATATCATTAATCGACAACGGACCATTTAGAATAATAAATTATTCATGGATCTTAAACATGCAAATATAAGATATATTATTAAGACAATGAATAAATAAACATAACCAATACTTTATTTCATTAAAATTAATAATTGTACATTACATCCCTTATCCAAATACTAATCACAAATGGGCATGAAACTATCAGCTAATTTAAGTCCTATTCCTTCAGCATGCTTGTAAAGCTTGGTGCCAGGTAAAGGCTTTGTAAATTGATCAGCTAAGTTTTCATCTGTGTGAACTTTGAGCATTTCGATTTCACCTATCTCAACTTGTTCTCTGACATAGTGGTGCTTAATCGGGAAATGTCTGGTGCCTTTCATGATTCCAGGTTCATTGGCAAATGTAATTGCAGCTGAGTTGTCACAATACATTTTTATAGGTCGCTGAATCGAAGGCATAACCCCAAGCCCTGAAACAAACTTCCTAATCCAAACAGCTTCCATTGCAGCTTCTGAAGCAGCTATATACTCACTTTCTGTAGCAGACATCGCTAGTACACTCTGCTTTCTGCTCCTCCAATCAACAGCTCCTCCATTAATGAGAAAGACATAACCCATCTGAGACTTCGTATCATCTTTATCACCTTTCCAAGAAGCATCGCAGTAACCTGTTACATCAAGCTCTGCAGATGGAGTACCCCCATAAACTAAGAACATCTCTTTAGTAGCCCTAAGGTACTTAAGAATATTCTTAACAGCAGTCCAGTGTTTTTCACCTGGATTCTGCTGATATCAACTGGTTAAATTATGAGCAAACGCCACATCAGGCCTTGTGCTTTTCACTGCATACATAATAGATCCCACAGCCGAAGCATAAGGGACTCTCTTCATGAGTTACACCTCTTCAGGTGTTGAAGCACAAACTTTGTTGCTCAAGCCATGTTGCTCTTGCATCGGAAAATATCATTTCTTGGAATTTTGCATACTGAATCTCTTCAATATTTTATCAATGTAAGCACTTTGGCTTAATCCAATTAATCGCCGAGATCTATCTCTATATATCTTGATTCCCAGAATAAATGCAGCTTCCCCTAAATCTTTCATAGAAAAACAACTTCTAAGATATGCCTTAACCTTTTGTAAACTTAGAATGTCATTTCCCATGATCAATATGTCATCGACATATAATATAAGGAAAATTACATTACTCCCACTAGCTTTGTGATATACACATGGCTCATCAAGATTTTGAGTGAATCCATACTTCTTAATTTCACTATCAAATCTCTTATTCCATTGTCGTGATGCTTGCTTTAATCCATTAATGGATCTTTTAAGCTTGCATACACGATCTAGGAATTCTGGATTCACAAACCCCTCAGGCTGCGCCATATAGATTTCTTCATCTAGGCTACCATTCAAGAAGGCGGTTTTGACATCCATTTGCCAAATCTCATAGTCATAGTAAGCGGCTATGGCTATAAGAATCCTAATAGCCCTTATGTCAGCTACAGGAGAAAAGGTCTCCTCATAGTCAATACCAAAAGTTTGAGTATAGCCTTTAGCTACCAAACGGGCCTTATAGGTGTGTACAATGCCATCCATGTCAGTCTTTTTCTTGAAGAGCCATTTACTCCCAACTAGCTTGGCACCCGGAGGTAGGTCTACTTCTTCCCAGACTTCATTGTCTTTCATGGATTGCATTTCCCCATTCATAGCTCCCTGCCATTTTTCCTTTTCAGGACTATTCATAGCAGCTTTATAACTTGTAGGTTCATCAAGATCCCCTATCAAGTTGTCATCACACTCCATGTTTAGACATAGACGTGTAGGAGCCTTCACAGATCTAGATGACCTACGAACGGGAACCACTTCAACTTCTGGTGGAGGACCTAAACTTTCAGGTTCTTCAGGAAGTTGGCTAGTGTTTTCAGAAGGTGTTACATCTTCATGATCGTCTTCCAGATCATATACTCTCCCACCGAATTTTTGAGATATGAGCTCCTTTTCTAAGAAGTCTCCATACCTTGCAACAAAAACTTTGTTTTCAGTTGGGTAATAAAAGTAGTAACCCATAGTTTCCTTAGGGTAACCTACGAAGATGCACTTTACAGATCTTTGTTGGAGTTTGTCTGCTGAGTCATGTTTAACATACGCCTCACAACCCCAGACCTTTAGATAAGACAAGTTAGGAGCTTTTCCAGTCCATACCTCATATGGAGTCTTATCCACCTTCTTTGTTGGAACCATATTTAAAATGCGAACTGCAGATTCCAAGGCATAATCCCAAAACGAGTAAGGAAGAGTTGTTAGATTAAACATAGATCGTATCATATCTTGCAATGTACGATTCCTTCTTTCAGATACACCATTTTGTTGTGGAGTATATGGAGAAGTAAGGTGCTGGACAATTCCCTCCTTTGCTAAGTAATCTATAAACTCTTGACTCGGGTATTCACCACCTCTATCGGATCGAAGAGCTTTAATCTTCTTTCCTAGTTGCAACTCTACTTCTGCTTTAAACACTTTGAATGTTTCAAACACCTCATGTTTATGTTTAAGTAAATAAACATAACCATAACGGCTGTAGTCATCCGTAAATGTTAAGAAGTAGCTAGCACCTCTCCTTGACACATGTCTAAGTGGTCCACACACATCTGTGTGAATAAGACCAAGTAGATCATTAGCCCTTTCAATCCTATTTTTAAAGGGTTTCTTAGTCATCTTCCCAGCAATGCAAGATTCGCATTTATCAAATGATTCATCATTGATCTTTTCTAAAAGCCATCATGGTGCAGCTTTTTCATGCGATCTTTGCCAATGTGAGCAAGTCGACAATGCCAAAGATAAGACGAATCCAGACCTTTCTTGATTCTCTTATTGTTGATGCTATACATTGAATTATTTTTAACAAAAGCATTATCATTATTATTCATATCAATTTCAAAGATACCATTCACAGCAATAACATTAAAATAAAAAAACACCATTTAAAGAAACTGAAATTCCATTGCTAGAAATAGTATGCTTAAAACCAAGGTTCAACAAACATGAAAATGAAATTACACCTCTAACAATTGACGGTGCATAATGACAATTATTTAAAGATAGTACTAAGCCCGAAGGCAACACTAACTCATAAACTCCTATAGCTTCAACTCCTGCATGCGCTCCGTTACCAATGTGCAAGAATTGTTGTCCATAGGTCAGCTTTCTCTCAACTCTAAACCCCTGCAAGGTATTGCAAATATGAATGCCACATCCCGTATCATATACCCATGAATTCAATTTAGGAGTAAGAGTGAATAATTCAATCATAAAGAACGCACCTGATGAGCTGGGGTTTCCAGCTTCATTCCCCTGCTTCTTGAGTCGCAAGTCATGAATGTAGAGAGGACAATTGCGCTTCCAATGGCCCTTTTCATGACAATGGTGACATGCCTGATCCTTCTTGTTTGGTGGATTCACCTTTTTCTGCTTAGGCTGATATTGCTTCATCTTGGGTTCAGGTTGATAGGCCATGACCTGCTTGCCTTTGTTACCTTTCCCTTTGCCTTTGTTCACATGCGATTTCTTCTGGATTCTCCCACCATGAATTGCCAACACTTGCGGGGTAGGAGCCTTGACCTTGGCTGGTAGACTTTTCTCATAATCAACAAGCAGTGCGAGTAATTCTGAGACTGTCTTCCCCGAGCAGTGCATGTTGAAATTATGCACAAAACCAGCAAAGTCCTTGTTAAGGGACCTGTTGATCAAGTGCACTTGCACATTGTTCGGGTAACCAAATCCAATTCTGTGAAGCTGATCAAAAGATTCCTTCATCTCAGTCACATAATCTTCAACTGGTTTACCATCACCATGCTTGCAGTTGTGTAGCTTGTCCAGTTCATCATACAATTCAACTGCAGGAGACTTTTCATAAGACTTTTGAAGTTCATCAAGCATGTCTTTAGGAAAGTAGTACTCAAACTTCTTTTGTAACTGAGCACTCATGCTAGTAAGCATTAAACAAGCAACCTCATTAAACTTAGCATGCTCCACCCTCCATGCCGCCTTAACTGCTTCTGGTTTAGTAGCAGCAGGCTCAGCTGGGCATTCTTCGGTCAAATAATCCATCTTACCGGTTGACCTCAAGACAATTCTAAGCGAACGGTACCAATCATTGAAATTCTTTCCAGTCAATTTTTCTCTCTCAAGATGACTCTTGAAAGAAGAAATCACATATGGGGTATCGGGTTGAGCCATATCTACAGATAAAAGTTCAAACATTAGTATTTTCGATAATAAATATCTTCAAGAAAATAAAATACCCAAAGTTATATTCATATAACCACCAAAATTTTCTTGAAAACCTAGGATCTAACTTTACATAGTTCCACCACATCAGTTGATCTGCTAGTGGTGAAAGTACAAAAGATAGTAATCTGGTGAACAATAATTGACAAACAAGATTTCCAATTCCTAGATCATTATGGGAATTACATCAAATTGATTCATCAATTTGCCTTGTAAGCATGTTTCATCCCATCTCATGCCTTAAGTTCTAGGTCTCACGCACAACTTAATTAAGTCGTCTACCTTAGAAACTGTAAAATTACAATTTTGGTCTCACGCGTTAAAAGAATTTTACCTTGTTATAGTAATTTAGCCTAGGTCTCACGTTTACTAAATTAAAATTCCAAGTGTTTCTTATAGATAGATGGCATGTAACTTAAATTATAAGGATATTTAATTTTGATGTGTAAATCAAAATATGTATAAAGATGCATGCACTCATCTTTATAGCATAAGTTTTCAAAACCTTTTTATTACCAATTCGTGAAATTAATACACAAAGTTTTACTTGAGGTTTAACAAACCCTAAGATGACTTTCTACAATTATGATTTTAGAAATAATTCGTTTAAGACATATTCAAGATTGTGATAACCAAGGCAGACTCTAAGGCTCTTTTCTAAGCCTTCAAATCACGGTTATGAATATCGTCTTAAAGGACTTAATTTTAAAAGCATATTTGTACAAAACATCAATCAAGCAAAAGTTTATGGATTCAATCTCAAAATCATGTAATAAAGTATGAATTTTGCTAGTCTCGCCTGGGAGCTGATTACCGTGCGAATCGGACCACTATCGGCACTTAAGACCTTTCAAGATTCTTACTTTATCACTTTAGTTTCATCGTTATTAGTCCATATTATTTTCTTTTATGAAAGTCACCCTTTTTATTGCTTGCATCAAGTCAAACAATTAAGAAAACAATAAAAACAAGTAATTAAAAGAAAAATAAACAACTAATAATAAAAACAGGAAATAATTAGCCACATGCAAACCTTATTAAAAAGATCCTAATAAGATCAATTATAGGTATTATAACGTATGTAATCAATTAAGGCCTTCTCCTCTTAATGGAGGAGAGTCACATACATTGACGTATCAATTGCGTATGCCAAAATCAATATACACACCACATAGCATATAAATTAAAAGTTTGACACTCATCAGATCATTTTCGTGAAAGTTAATAAGGAATTACACATTTTAGGGTAAAACGTCATTCAAAAATTCTACGCATAACGAAACTCGACCGCGTTAATTTTCCCCGTATCAGAAAAATGTTTGACACACTCATGATTTATTTGAGAATAAATCATGACTGTGAAAAACATGACCAAATAAACCTCGGTCGTGAAAAACTGGAATTTTCAGTTTTAAGCGTTTTTACTCAGCCGTAACCTTAGCCTATACCTGAACCGCGTTTTTAAGACAATTTGAGTTTTCACATTTTTGGAAAAATTCAACATATTTTTCCTCCTCCTTTGACCAAAAATCATTCATTGATTTTATAAGTCATTCCTTGATTTTTAGGCTTACGGTTTTATGTCTAAAAGACATTTAATACCAACCGACACTAGACTGAGCCCAGTCTAGACATTATAAGTTATTTTAAATCATTTATATCCTATTAGAAAAGTAACTTTTTACTTTTCTCAATTTTACGTAATATCCGTACGTTTTACGTATTACGCGTTTTAGACCCGTGTTTCCAGTTTGGGCTGGGTTTTAGCACCCCAATGGAACCTACCACTCATTTTATATTTTATTATGGAGTATTTTGACAAGTTTAATCATTCTTCCAAGTTTCGTATTTTTACGATACCCGGTTTTACGTTTTGTGACGTAACAACTTACGGTTAGCATTTTACGGAGTCGAAACTAGCTCCATAAGCTTGGATAAGATCATCACAAGTCAACAATTCCTCTCCAAATTTATGAACCGCCATAGGGGCGGGGGGATTCACCACCCATGTGTCTTGATCTCATGCATAGAGCCCTTGGATGAGAACATGTGTTCAACTTGGTGAGCAAGTGTTGACAAGTCAATGAAACTAACCTCCTTAAGCTCCTATAAAAGCCCTCCTCCCCTTGTTTGGCCGTCCCACATCACACACACAACACACCATTCCATTTGCTAATTTACTACAAGTTTCATACAAGTATCAAGAGCTATAACAACATAGAAACACTAGTTAGGTTTTTATTCATCAAAACTACTTCCAATCTTTAGAACTTTGGTGATTTCTCTTGAGTTTGAATCCACTCAAGTCACCTCAACTTTCATCATCTCTCTTTCAAGAATACAAGTGTAGAAAGATTGCTTGAAGTGAAGTGGGTTGAAGCTAAAGTCTATCAAAGTCATTTTCCTAACATGCTACTTACCTTTCTTTGTAGAAAGCCAAAGTTGTAAGCCAACTCTAATACACTTCCTTGCTTAAATATCATATTCATGCTATTTACATATCATTCATGCTATATATTGTCTTGTTGTCATGTCCATGATGTATAAAAATGAGTAAAACAAGTTATTATAAATGATTGTTAAGATAAGTCATTTAAACAAGTAAACTAGTGACTTTCTTGGTGAAATCTGATCAAAATGGTAAAATTATGATATTGGATCATTACATATTATAGTAGAGGACCTAACAAGGAAACCATAGCAATTTGAACCACCTAAAACGAGTACACGAGTCAAAAGTTATGACCATTTGAAGTTACCAAAACTTTGCGGCAAAGCTGCCAAATAGTTTTTGTTACAGAAACATAAAACACGCAAAAAGAGACCTTTCTGGTCCGTTTCATGAAAAAGTTAAAGCACGAAAGTTGTCCCGAATCACGTTTTCTTCAAAAACTCAGGAGCACGTCTCCAGAAAAGCAATAACGAATGAGATTTTTCTCAGTTTATTAACAGCTATTTTACATATACATGTCACTATATAATGGTTATGGTTTAATAAGAACAAGAGGTCTTATGACCTAGAATTAAGACCACAACCATGGCTAGAGCCAAGGTTGAGTCTCAAGACCATGGAAGAATGACCAAAGGTCATGGCAAGGCCATGACTAAAGACCATATAAACATACCAAGGCGAAAACATGAACTAGCGACCATATAAACTTACCAAGGCAAATACATGAACTAAAGAGTTGGCTATAACTTGAACATACAATTTGGATCTACTCCATCTAAATAACCATGAGACTCATTGTAATAACAATCTTCATCCAAAAGATAAACTTTTCTAAGTTTATTCAAATATTGGACATGTAACTTTTCGGATCAAAACTTATATATATATATATATATATATATATATATATATATATATATATATATATATATATATATATATATATATATATATATATATATATATATATATATATATATATATATATATATATATATATATCAACTACTACAATAGTAGGGAGCCTCATGTGAGGAGTTCATTATGTAAGCCGTCGAGATGAGTTGTGGATTTACGAATTAAAGTGTCCTGGCTCCTCGAACGTTTACTACATGACTTCTGAATTATGTCGGCCCGAACGGTAGTAAACGATATATAAATTATACATGTTTCATGAACCATTTCTTTTCATATACTTACACTAAACAAAGTACCACATCATGGACTAAGTGCAAGACATATATTGGCATGTTTATGTTTCCTTAGACATTATTCCAAACCTAAGTTACAACAATTATTCTAGGTTGCTCGTAGAAGTTCTTACGGCATATCCATCATTCTCATTATACATCATCCAACTCAAGGTGAGTTCATAGCCCCACTTTCCATTACTTAATTGTTTTACAAACCCTTGGGGGGAATACATGCTATTTTAACCGAACACAATGCTTTCAAATTGTATGCTTGCCTGATTGTTTTATTATCACTAAGTACCAGCCTTGCTAAACCGAGATCCCTTATTATGAACCATTTAATCACTAGCAATAGTGAGCGCGAATATTGTGAATAGGCCTATTGGGATTGACGAATCCCATTTGTATTGACTAAGTTCATACAAATGCATTAATATTTGAGACATGGGTATGACAGCAAAGTACCTACCGGGATAAATCTGTCGATCGATATTGGTACACGTTAATGTTTTGGTGTCATAAGCTTAGTAATGATAATGACTGTTTTGTTTTCCAACCATTGGTGTGAGCCTATAACTCACACTACCAACATATTGTGTTCAACCATTAAACAAACTCTATGAATATCACTCAACCTTTGTGTTGACCTTTTAAGCATGTATTTCAGGTTCATGATGATCAAGGATGGCACGGAAGGGCACGGATGTTCAAGAGGGATATAAATTTTATTATCATTCAAAAACTCATCTAATGTGATTTGTAAACATGGAACCATCTGGGACCTCATTTTGTAATCTCTGATATTTATATAATTTGAATGATAAATCTTTTAAAACGACTCAATTAGAGTTCGTTTTCTATTATTGTGACTATTGTGCCGTCGAGTAACACCCAGTTTGAATTCCGCTGCAAACATGAATTGGGGGTGTTACAGATTGGTATCAGATCCATGGTTATAGAGAAACGGGTCTAATTGAAACCTAAACTATAACTACACTTACAAGCAAAAGCATTTTTATAGCCTTCCGCTCTCCGTGTCTTCCATCCTCCAGACGATTTTGGACTAAACATATCTGCGTATGCCTATTCTAGGGCATTTCGACACAACCATATTCTCCCAATCATGTTCCCACTCCAACATTTTATGTCCAAGATATTGTAACGAATTACAATGGTCTTTCCTATTTCCCGGACATTGTATGATACAATGGTCTTAATCATTTCTCAAATGTTTTGAGTCACACAATGGTCTAACCTACTTCCCAGACATTGTAAATTGCACAATGGTCTAATCTACTTCCGAGACATTGTGGTTTGCGCAATGGTCTCTGGAATTATTCCATCACATCATCAATATCATTTCTTATGATATCAAAAACCCATCACAATCTATCGATTTCTAAATAGAAATATGAGATTTCTAAAGGACAAACTAATCCATCATCTACAAAAGTTGAAGTTTCTCTACATTCATCAAAGTTTTCTTCCGAAACCTTCATTGTTAAAAGTTCGTGATCCTAGCCAAGTATGGACTGTTTTAGAATTACTTAAAACTTCCTTTCCACACGTATCTACTTGTACTATCCTCTATGCAATGAGATGTGAAAACATAGGTTACAAGTCTTGTATGGGCGGGACTTGCAACTGAATGGTTTGACATCGCCTTTGTTTAGTGGACAGTTTCCCAAAAGCAACGGACATATCACAAGTATACCTAATTTAGGTATTTGAAAATTTTATCGAACCTCGGCTAAATATAGACTAGTCACCTATATTTAACCTAGGGACAGTGGAACATAGTCTGACTAACTATGTTCAACTTAAAATTTTCAAATACTGAGAATAGTTGTACTAGGGTTATGTTTAGATGGATTTCCTACATGAACTCGATAAACCACCAGAATTCATTAAAACGATCTAGAGACACGATAGTGCCTTACTACTCAGCGAAATCTTAACACCTTATTTGTATTATCTAATTTCATTCTTGAAAGTTTTCATTTATGAGATAATCCGAACTACTATCTTGGGATAGTTATCAATTCTTCTCTTCATCCTGTAGAAGTACTATCCTGTTTAGGTCCTAAGGATACCATTCCGTCATAAACCTTTAAAATCTCTTAAAATTTTAAAGCAAACTTGACATCTCTACCAATATTAATGTTAAGCATACACTACACACTTTTGTTCATCAACATATCACATCATTGTCTTCACAACCGTTGCAACCACAAGCTCATTAACAGATCTTGATGCACTTTTAAAGCTCAAATCATCCTTAGTTACACCACCAGCACCCTCATCAGCTTTACAAGATTGAATATTCATCTTGTACTTTTGGAACACCAGTATCATCTCGTAATACACTACTTTGTAACTCACCGGCTAAGTATGAATGTTGTGTTGGGAATTCTTAAGTAGGATGATTTATAATTATTTGAACGGATTGGGATGCCTTTTCATTTAAATAAAGAAATTGTAAATCACCGAACCATAAGTTTATATTCCTCTATTTACATTATTTGGGATGCCTCTCTATGTAAATAAAGAATTATAAACAAGTGGGCTTATTTGTATCCGAAATAACATAAGTATGAAGTCAATAAACACTAGGTACAATAACAGATTACCTACTAGGCTATGATTGCAACTACTATCCCAATTTCCATCGATATGCAACTACTATATCAATTCCTATTAATATTCGACTGCTATATCAATTTCTTTTGATATTCGAATATTATATGAATCTCTAGTAACTCTCAACTATGTTATCAATTTCTATTGACACACCGTTTTCTGAGACAAATCAAACTACATCACTGGTAATCCCAGACTCTAGTCCTCATAAGAAACCACACCTCTTCATCGACACCACTCCAACATATAACACACACAGAACTTCGGGACGAAGTTCCCCGTAAGGGGTAGAGACTGTAACAATTCACATTTTCAGGTTAACTACTATTCCCGAAAATTTCACTTTTCACTTTTACTATTCATTTTTCCCGAAATTTTTCCGAAATTTGATTTTTGTTTCTTGGCCTCGAGTGATAAATCATTTCCATGGCAAATTAAAAGTTTGACACTCATCAGATCATTTTCGTGAAAGTTAATAAGGAATTACACGTTTTAGGGTAAAACGTCATTCAAAAATTCTACGCACAACGAAACTCGTCCGCGTTAATTTTCCCCGTATCAGAAAAATGTTTGACACACTCATGATTTATTTGAGAATAAATCATGACTGTGAAAAACAAGACCAAATAAACCTCGGCCGTGAAAAACTGGAATTTTCAGTTTTAAGCGTTTTTACTCAGCCGTAACCTTAGCCTATACCTGAACCGCGTTTTTAAGACAATTTGAGTTTTCACATTTTTGGAAAAATTCAACATATTTTTCCTCCTCCTTTGACCAAAAATCATTCCTTGATTTTATAAGTCATTCCTTGATTTTTAGGCTTACGGTTTTATGTCTAAAAGACATTTAATACCAACCGAACCTAGACTGAGCCCAGTCTAGACATTATAAGTCATTTTAAATCATTTATATCCTATTAGAAAAGTAACTTTTTACTTTTCTCAATTTTACGCAATATTCGTACGTTTTACGTATTACGCGTTTTAGACCCGTGTTTCCAGTTTGAGCAGGGTTTTAGCACCCCAATGGAACCTACCACTCATTTTATATTTTATTATGGAGTATTTTGACAATTTTAATCATTCTTCCAAGTTTCGTATTTTTACGATACCCGGTTTTACGTTTTGTGACGTAACAACTTACGGTTAGCATTTTACGGAGTCGAAACTAGCTCTATAAGCTTGGATAAGATCATCACAAGTCAACACTTCCTCTCCAAGTTTATGAACCGTCATAGGGGCGGGGGGATTCACCACCCATGTGTCTTGATCTCATGCATAGAGCCCTTGGATGAGAACATGTGTTCAACTTGGTGAGCAAGTGTTGACAAGTCAATGAAACTAACCTCCTTAAGCTCCTATAAAAGCCCTCCTCCCCTTGTTTGGCCGTCCCACATCACACACACAACACACCATTCAATTTGCTAATTTACTCCAAGTTTCATACAAGTATCAAGAGCTATAACAACATAGAAACACTAGTTAGGTTTTGATTCATCAAAACTACTTCCAATCTTTAGAACTTTGGTGATTTCTCTTGAGTTTGAATCCACTCAAGTCACCTCAACTTTCATCATCTCTCTTTCAAGAATACAAGTGTAGAAAGATTGCTTGAAGTGAAGTGGGTTGAAGCTAAAGTCTATCAAAGTCCTTTTCCTTACATGTTACTTACCTTTCTTTGTAGAAAGCCAAAGTTGTAAGCCAACTCTAATACACTTCCTTGCTTAAATATCATATTCATGCTATTTACATATCATTCATGCTATATATTGTCTTGTTGTCATGTCCATGATGTATAAAAATGAGTAAAACAAGTTATTATAAATGATTGTTAAGATAAGTCATTTAAACAAGTAAACTAGTGACTTTCTTGGTGAAATCTGATCAAAATGGTAAAATTATGATATTGGATCATTACATATTGTATTAGAGGACCTAACAAGGAAAACATAGCAATTTGAACCACCTAAAACGAGTACATGAGTCAAAAGTTATGACCATTTGAAGTTACCAAAACTTTGCGGCAAAGCTGCCAAATAGTTTCTGTTACAGAAACATAAAACACGCAAAAAGAGGCCTTTCTGGTCCGTTTCATGAAAAAGTTAACGCACGAAAGTTGTCCCGAATCACGTTTTCTTCAAAAACTCAGGAGCACGTCTCCAGAAAAGCAATAACGAATGAGATTTTTCTTAGTTTATTAACAGCTATTTTACATATACATGTCACTATATAATGGTTATGGTTTAATAAGACCAAGAAGTCTTATGACCTAGAATCAAGACCACAACCATGGCTAGAGCCAAGGTTGAGTCTCAAGACCATGGAAGAATGACCAAAGGTCATGGCAAGGCCATGACTAAAGACCATATAAACATACCAAGGCGAAAACATGAACTAGTGACCATATAAACTTACCAAGGCAAATACATGAACTAAAGAGTTGGCTATAACTTGAACATACAATTTGGATCTACTCCATCTAAATAACCATGAGACTCATTGTAATAACAATCTTCATCCAAAAGATAAACTTTCCTAAGTTTATTCAAATATTGGACATGTAACTTTTCGGATCAAAACTTATATATATATATATATATATATATATATATATATATATATATATATATATATATATATATATATATATATATATTATCAACTACTACAATAGTAGGGAGCCTCATGTGAGGAGTTCATTATGTAAGCCGTCGAAATGAGTTGTGGATTTACGAATTAAAGTGTCCTGGCTCCTCGAACGTTTACTACATGACTTCTGAATTATGTCGGCCCGAACGGTAGTAAACGATATATAAACTATACATGTTTCATGAACCATTTCTTTTCATATACTTACACTAAACAAAGTACCACATCATGGACTAAGTGCAAGACATATATTGGCATGTTTATGTTTCCTTAGACATTATTCCAAACCTAAGTTACAACAATTATTCTAGGTTGCTCGTAGAAGTTCTTACGGCATATCCATCATTCTCATTATACATCATCCAACTCAAGGTGAGTTCATAGCCCCACTTTCCATTACTTAATTGTTTTACAAACCCTTGGGGGGAATACATGCTATTTTAACCGAACACAATGCTTTCAAATTGTATGCTTGCCTGATTGTTTTATTATCACTAAGTACCAGCCTTGCTAAACCGAGATCCCTTATTATGAACCATTTAATCACTAGCAATAGTGAGCGCGAATATTGTGAATAGGCCTATTGGGATTGACGAATCCCATTTGTATTGACTAAGTTCATACAAATGCATTAATATTTGAGACATGGGTATGACAGCAAAGTACCTACCGGGATAAATCTGCCGATCGATATTGGTACACGTTAACGTTTTGGTGTCATAAGCTTTGTAATGATAATAACTGTTTTGTTTTCCAACCATTGGTGTGAGCCTATAACTCACACTACCAACATATTGTGTTCAACCATTAAACAAACTCTATGAATATCACTCAACCTTTGTGTTGACCTTTTAAGCATGTGTTTTAGGTTCATGATGATCAAGGATGACACGGAAGGGCACGGATGTTCAAGAGGGCTATAAATTTTATTATCATTCAAAAACTCATCTAATGTGATTTGTAAACATGGAACCATCTGGGACCTCATTTTGTAATCTCTGATATTTATATAATTTGAATGATAAATCTTTTAAAACGACTCAATTAGAGTTCGTTTTCTATTATTGTGACTATTGTGCCGTCGAGTAACACCCAGTTTGAATTCCGCTGCAAACATGAATTGGGGGTGTTACAATAAATGTTTACAATCTAGGAAAATAAAAGCAGCCACTTCTACCTTTCTTTCCAAACACTGTCAAGATCTCATCAACATGAATCCTCAGATCCCAGTGGTAGCTGTACAAGAACATATGCAAAAGAAGTTCCATGTCGGTGTATCCAGGACTAAAGCCTTTAGGGCTAAAGCAAAAGCACAAGTTGAAATGAGAGGTGATGCTACTGTGCAGTATTCTTTATTGAGAGACTATGTGATTGAGCTACAGAGATGCAACCCAGAGACTACAGTTAAGGTTGATGTATATGGGGAAGAAGATCCTTATTCACCAACTAGAATGTTTAGGAGGATCTATGTTTGTCTGGGTAGTTTGTAAAAGGGGTTTAGAGCTGGTGGAAGAGATCTCTTAGGTTTGGATGGTGCATTCATGAGAAAACCTTATGTGGGTCAATTGCTTACAGCAGTGGGTGTAGATGCTAATAATGGCATATACCCAGTGGCTTATGGCATAGTGGAATAAGAGAATCAATACTCATGGACATGGTTTTTAAAATGCCTTGGTGAGTTGGTGATGACTTAGACTTGTACAGCAACTCCCATTTCACCTTCATCACAGATAGGCAAAAGGTATGATTCATATTTCAAGTCAGTTTAATATATCTGTTTTAAATTGTTGTAAATTTCATATTTAAATTAAGCTTAATATAAGTGTTTTAATTGTTGTATTAGGGACTGGTACCATCTATTGCTAAGTTATTTCCATCAGCTGAGCACAGGTTTTGTGTAAGGCACATACATGAAAACATGAATCTGACATGGAAAGGTGGAGAGTACAAGGAAATGTTGTGGAAGTGTGCAAAAGCCTCAACTGTGGTTGAATTTGACAAAGCTATGGATGAGTTGAAAAGCTACAATGAAAAAGCTTATGAGTGGTTGAAGAATATTCCCCCACACCATTGGAGCAGGTCACACTTTTCTTGTATGTACAAGTATTTACAGTTTACCTAAATATTTTACATTGAATTAGTTACATTGAATTAGTTAATGCAGAATCTGACACTTGACATATATAAAAATATGGGGAGGGCTCATTGTGATCTTTTGATAAACAACATTTGTGAAGTCTTCAACAGACAACTGTTAACTGCTAGGGATAGCCCAATAATTTCTGCATTAGAGTATGTGAGGGAGTATCTTATGAAAAGGATTATTATTGTCCAAAAAATTATTCAAAAAAATGAAGGACCACTTACTCCTGCTATCACAAAGATTTTTAACAAAATTAAAGAGTCTTCAACCCAATATTCTGTTGAATGGAATGGAGCAGACCAGTTTCAAGTAAAAGGTCCATGGGGGGACCGGTGTGTAGTGAATTTGGAAAACAAAACATGTTCTTGTAGAAAGTGGGAAATATCTGGCATCCCATGTAAGCATGCAGTGGCTTGTATACATGATATGGTAGATAATGGTTCAGATGTTGAAACTCCTGAAGATTGGGTTCATGAGTCTTACAAGCTTCAAACTTGGCATGATGTTTACTCTTTTAAGATTAATCCAGTAGCATGCAGACAATTTTGGGCTAAGTTTAAATCTCCTACTACCTTGATTCCACCTAAATCTGTTCCAAAGATTGGCAGACCACCCAAAAAGAGAAAGAAAAGTGCAGGTGAAATTGAAATGGTAAAAGAGGGAAAGCTTACTAGAAAAGGTAAGACAGTTACGTGTAGTATTTGCAAGGGTACAGGGCATAATAAAAGAAGTTGTAGTGCAAGGGTACAAGGTGTTGGAACAAGTCAAAGTGGGCCAAGTGTTGATGGAACAAGAACTGCATCAACAAGTCAAGCTGGAAAAAAGACTGCATCAACAAGTCAAGCTGGCAAAAAGTCCAATGCAACAAGTCAAGCTGTGCCAAGTGAAGCTGCAAGCCAGCCTGCTACTCAACCAAGTGGTTCTCAGCAAGCATCTCAGCCAAGAATTAAAAGAACAAAGACATCAGCAAATAGGCAGCTAACTCCCACTAAGTAATGACATTGTTTGTGGTGTTTTTAAGACTATGTTTATCATGTACTTGTGTTTTGGTTCATTATGGGTATGTTCTAGTTCATTATGGGTAATTGCAGACATTAAGACCTTAGGGTCATTCTGATAAGAAGTTAGGGTCATTGTGATACAAGTTTTCACCTTGTAACAGGTTTCATACCTTGTTAAATGTATTGCAATGTTTACCTTTTATTACTATCCTTTATGACTATATTATCTTGTTTCAAATGTATTACTGATCTCATGTATATTAGGTTTATGACTATCTACCTTGTAATAGGTTATGTACCTTGTTACATAGGTTTATTACTCATAATCCTTCAACTTGTATTACTCATCTCATGTGTGAAATAGTTGTATTGAAACAAAACTTCAAAACCGATGACTAGTGTTGCAACATATCTACTAGAGTAAATTGCAATATCAGCTTACTTGATAAAAACTTGAACTTCATACAAAATCAATTGACCATTACATGTTTCCTAGTCAATCTTACAAGTTCAGTTTTACAATAAACAACTAACAACCTACCATTACATCAACATGAACAAAATAAAAAAGATCCAACTGCCAATAAGGCAAATCTTCAACCTTGGATTTTCAGCAACCATTCTAGCCAAAGCCTGTTGTAGTCCATTTCTTGTCCTTAGCAAACCAGGGATTATTGCAATTGCACGAGCATACATAGGAGGATCCACCCAAAGAAAAAAACCACAACCTGGTACTTGGGAGCAAGCTTGAAAAAGACGTCCAGGGTTTATGTTAGTCCACGAAGTTCTAACAACTGCTGGGTTACCACAAAAACAACTCATTGTTATGTGTGTGTTTTTGAGAAAATAAATTAGGGTTTATGGCATTGGTGGATTTGGGCGTGTTTTGATTTGGGGAAAATAAAAGAGTGGATTAATTTAACTAATGTAAAGGGTGGCCAAGAACTGAAATGACAATAATGCCCTCTTGTGTAAAGCTTGGTCCAAAAACTAACTAACAAAACATAACGTCGTTAGTAGCCAGGGACCAAAACGGAACGAAACTTTCCCCACAGGGAGGCCGCCTGCACTTTCAAAAACTCAGGGACGAATTCTGCAATTTGGGCAAACCACAGGGACCATTTTTGCAATTCCCTCTTAATATTAAAAAATGTGTTTTAATTAGTTGTATTTTTAGCTTAAGAACTTGTAATGCTAAATTTTTGTAATTAATAAGTTGAATTTTTAAGTATCACTAGAAGGTCTTTCTCTATAGTATAACATAGTAAGACTAGTATAAAACGAGTTTGGTACCCGCGCATTGCTGCGGAATTCTTTTGCTGCCGTTAGCTACTTAACATGAAGTTAGTTACCTAGGACTGATTTTGCAATTGATGTATAACATGAAGGACCATTTATGTAAATTATTTGAGGACTAAATTTGCAATGAACCACTGAGATGAAAGACAAAGTGCGTACAAATTTTTTTTTAAATGTTAAAGATAACGGTCGTTAGTTAACAGCCGTTAAATAACTAACGACCGTTAATACTAAAAAAAAAATAAAAAATAAAAAAATACTGTAGTAAGCACTGTAGCAAGCACAGTGCTTGCTACAGTAAACTCTTATATTATATAATTATCCACAGAGAAAAAATTAAATTTCCAACAACCCAAATAACTATTCCCAAAAAAAGACTGCGTGCAAACAAAAAAAAAATGGTGGTAAGCCGATCTATATAATTGGCGGTAAATCAAAAATAGCATTGGCAATCACCGCCTTAACCGCCGGAGCAGGTGCCGCAGTCGCAACCTCCGAAGACACAGCCACGTCACTCAAACTCTGCACCACTGTCCCTCTCCGCCTCTTTCGCGTCTCCCTCACCCCTGCCGCCATTGCCTTTGGTATCAATATTTAACCCTCAATTTATATAATTATTTCATTTTTTTTATAAATTATTTGTTAGTTTTGGATATACAGTTAGAGTTAGGTAACAATGTTAGGTTTGTTGCAAGTAGGTTTTTGACTTTGGCTATAGCTCTCTGTTTTATCAATATATTTGGTAACGTAGCTCTATATGTAAAGGGCTGAAAAGGAACTGAACATTTGGTAAAAAGTTTGTTTATGACATGATCAATATTTGACGTTCGTTTAGTTAAATGAACCAACATCAACAAAAATCGCGTCCGTTTATTTATGTTCGTGAATGTCCGATTATGCATTCGTTTAAGTTCATTTATTTATTTATGTATAATTTTAAAATTGGTTTGTTTAAACAAAAAATCACTTATAAACAGTGTTGTAAATATCGGTCTTGGCGGCCGATATATCAGTGATATATCGCTTATCAGCGGTCGACCAATACGATTTTTCACTTATCGGTCAAATTTATCGGTTTGGTCAAAATCGGTCAAATATCGGTCAAATATCGGTCATATCGGTCAAATTTATCGGTCAAATTTCGGTCATATCGGTCAAATATCGGTCATATCGGTCAAATATCGGTCAAATTTATCGGTTTCGAGTCAATCAGTCATATATTCGAGTTTAATTGGAGCACTTTGGTAGTATACCAGTTCTCTCTTATAAGTTATAAATATAATTTATGTTTTGTTTTGTGTTACATATGTTGCATTTCAAAAATATACATAAATTTCTTTATAATTTATGGTCTCCGATATATCACTGATATATCGCCGCCATATCGGTCTTGGCGCTTGGCGGTGGTTGACCGCCGAGGTACCGCCGAGCGATATTTACAACACTGCTTATAAAACAATATATTGTGCATAATTTAATAAAGTTTATGTTTGTTTGTCTATTTTCATTCATGTTCGATCGTTTATGTTCGTTTAGCTTTTGTTTAGTGTCTTAATGAACGAACATGAGCAACTCGTTTTTTTAATAAACGAATATGAACAAGAAAATTCATCCGTTTAAGCGTTCGTGTCCGTTTATTTGTCCGGTTAAATTTTAATGAACGAACATGAACAAGGCTTTGTTCGTGTTCGTCTCCTAATGTGTAAAATGATGTAAAAGCTAACACTAAAGGCTTATTTATATTAGTGTTTCAAATAAGAGCGTTTAGACAAAGTCTACTTGTTGCCAAACAAGCATTACATTTTAAAAGCTAAACGCTTCTAATCACTCCAAAAAGCTTGTCGCCAAACACATTGTGATTGAGATATAGTAGTAGGTGTGATATCCGATGATTGAAATATATTTTTGTTTAGTTTGATGTTACATTGTGATTTCATATCCATTCGGTTAGGTTGCTTTAGTTATTCGTTTTACATGAACGGGATGTAATGTGATTATTTTTCAATTTGTTGTTTTGATTGTTGTTATTTCTTAGGTAAAATGTAGGGATATGTGAATCACTTGATGTTTTAGCGGTGAGAGTGTTCGTGCTTTTTAGTAAGTAAGTTGAGTGTATAAATCCTATATATAAAGTGTTGTCTATTGTAGATTTGTGATAAGAGTTTGGTAACTTTTAACCATTAGGTTCAAATCCTGCT
>JARVZY010009313.1:0-26755 GCA_030686995.1 Artemisia argyi
ATCCGTTTTTATACGTTTTTTGCCGTTTTTAAACATTTCCGCTCATTTTCTTACAATTTCATACGTTTTCTTACGTTTTTGTCCGTTTTACGTTTTATCCGATTTATATGTTTTATACATTATTATCCGTTTTATATGTTTTCGTCCGTTTTATACACTTTCATGTGTTTTTTTACGTTTTTGTCTGTTTATCTTATTTTTATACATTTTCTTACATTTTTATCAATCTTTATACATTTTCATCTACTTTTGTATGTTTTCTTGCATTTTGTACTTTTTAGTACTCATGAAAATGGATAAAAATGGTTAAAAACAGATAAAAATTTATGAAAACGTAAGAAAATGTACCAAATGTATTAAAATGCATAAAAACAAATGAATGGTCCAGAAACGTATAAAACATTCAAAAAGTACAAAAACGTATAAAAACGGATAAAATTATATTGAAACGTAATAAAACGGATAAAAGTTGACGAAAATGGATAAAAACGTACGAAAATGTATAAAAACATATGAAAACGTATAAAAACGGACGAAAACGGATAAAAACATATGAGAAAGTAAGAGAACGTATAAAAATGAATAAAAACGGATAAAAACGTAAGAAAACATATAAAATAACAAAAAAGTATAAAAACGGACAAAAACATATAAAAATGGACGAAACACCGTCGTCGATCACTGTGATCATCTTCGATCACTTTCACCATCGTCACTCCTCCATTGTTATAGACCACCACAAGTGAAAACTAACACCGGTACCGTCGTCACCATCTCTGTCTCTATT
Source organism: Artemisia argyi (assembly GCA_030686995.1). Taxonomy (NCBI): domain Eukaryota; kingdom Viridiplantae; phylum Streptophyta; class Magnoliopsida; order Asterales; family Asteraceae; genus Artemisia; species Artemisia argyi. The sequence continues at coordinate 788 of JARVZY010009313.1, forward strand.
TGATCGTTGATCAAAACCCAAACTCCGACACCGTCATCACGGTAACCATCATCAATCGTCGTCATCGTTATCAAGTTAGGTATAATACAACATTTCCCTTATATATTATTTTGAATATTATAGATATGTTATTTACAGTTGATTATGTGTTAATATGTGATTATTAGGCAGTGTTTTGAAACCTGGGTCGACCCGGCTAGGTTAACCAGTTTTGGCCAAATAACGGGTCAAAAAAACTCAGGTTTCTAAAACCGGGTTAACCGGTTAGACCTGCCGGGCTTTGAGTAACCCGGGTCAACCCGGTTCTCGAAATTTTTTAATTTTTCATTTTTTCAAAATTTTTTAATAAAAACCCGGGTTAACCTGGGTTGACCCGTTGGTCGAACCGGTTGACCCGACGGTCGAACCAGTTGACCCGGTGCTCGGTGACTCGACCGGGTCGATTTCAAAACCGGTTAACCCGACATTGTTTTCGGGTCGGGTCTGGTTAGATGATTTTTGAAATCGGGTTATCAGGTCAACTCAATAAGACCCGAAAATCAATATTTAACTTTTAGTACAACTACGATTTATTTTGCTTCATACCTATACAATGTTTTGAAAACCGATTTTGAAATTGATGCGGTCGAGTCACTGGGCATCGGGTCAACTGTTTCGATCGCCGGGTCAACCCGTTTTTCAATTTATTATTTTTTTATTTTTTTGACTAGGTCAACCGGTTCGACCGCCAGGTCAACCCGTGTTTTTATTAAAAAATTTTGAAAAATTGAAACCCGGCCGGGTTTCGAGAACCAGGCCGGGTCACTCAAAACCCGGCGGGTCTAACCAGTTAACCCGGTTTTAGAAACTCACGTTTTTTTGTCCTATTTTTTTGGCCGGAACCGGTCGAACTGGTTAACCCTGCCGGGTCAACCCGGGTTTCAAAACACTAAACTATAGGTTGATCTTTACTTGTTAGATGTTTATTAAACTTTTATTATGAGTTGATATTCTTAAAGCACTAGAGCCTATCACAAAAAATTAAACACATAAAAGTATATTGTTTATTAAAGTTTTATTATGGAGGATTTCAAAACACTAAATTAAGAATAGCTACAGGCGTTGTAGGAAGTAGAAAATTGTATGAGTTAAGAGCCTATCACAAAAAATTAAACACATAATCGACACCTTCAAAACACACACAAACTCTCTAACATCTCTCATCTCTTCCCTAATCCAGTCTCCTCCGCTACAACAACTGTCGTCACTGCCGCCAATCTGCCAAAAACCATCATCATCAATAACCTCCACCGTAATCACCATCACCTTTAACTGCTTTTCTACGTAAACCCAAACCGCGATATCCAATCGAAAGTCGCCGGAATCAACGATCCGTCGTTCACCACTGGAAATCATGTATGCGTCATCACGGGCATCTGGCAGGAAGCCGCTACCTTTCTTCATTCGGTGTTTTTTTTGGGCAGATCTATAGGCTTTGAGTTTGATTATATTTGTCAGATCTATGTTTCTAATACGATTATGCTTTGTTTTTGATATTATTAGGCTGCATATATAGTAGCTAATTGAAGGGGTGTTTCAAGCGCCTATATTTGATTTAGGGGTGTTGGGGTAGCTTAAACTCTGACCAAGTGTTTTTGGTTTTGCTTATAGACTAACATTGGATTGTTTTGCTTATATTCTAGCATAATTGATTGATGTTATATTAACTTATACTACATAACAACTATTTCTGTTTTTAGATGTATCAATTACGTAAAGTTAAGTCTAGAGGTTGTTAGTTTGTTTTCGTAGATACTCCATTACTTTCATAAGTATGATACAAATTTAGATGTAGATAGTTCTAATAATGCTTAGCATTATATATGCTTGATTAAAGTAAGTTATTACTATTAAATTTGATTTAGTAAAAGTCATATGTGCTTATAGATTTACTCATTTAAGTAGCAATTTAGTTGTATGATGATTTATTTGTTTTTTTCATTGTAGTAATTTGTAGTTGTATGGTGTATATATGCCATTAGTGATAGTAATTTGTAAGTAGATGAACTATGTTGAGTACTTAAGTTCTACTGTATTCATTTGTTTGTTTATTTAATCGAGTGTTCATTTAGTTGACCAAGTTTAATGTTAGTTGGTTAATTATTGTGTGTTCATGTCATGGATCTTTTTAGTAAAAGCAGCACTTCAAACGGAATTTGGCTATTCTTATTTAGTTGTTACTATTATGCCCAATTTGAGTTTTACTTTGTCTAATACTATTTAGAGATTTGGGGAATACTTCTTGTAAATAAATTCTTTATTCTGATCTTCATTGTTGGATTGGGATGTGAGTTTTGTTTGGCATTATGAATCAAATGGTTGCCACTAAATATATGGATTTCAAATGAATACTATGTATGTTGTTAGGATGCGCTAGCATAGTGTGATTTTACACAATTGGCACTTGCTAAAAGCTTATCGGTATATCACTAATTTCTAACTTGTTGTCATTGCTATCGACTAATGACGTGATGTTAATAGGTCGACAGAAAAGAAAGTGAGTGCATTTGCCATAAGTGACAATGGGCGAGCTTAGCATTAGTCCAAAAGAAGGCATCACCACTTCTTGCCCACTATTGAGCATCATCACTAGTCTTGTAAGTGTTTTTCTTGATGTGTACTGTTCTTAAATTAAACAAATTTACTAATGGACGTATCACACTATAGGAGTTCTCAGCCGATGGGTAGTTAATTGTTACTGCTGACCGTGATTTCAAAATTCGTGTAACACACTTTTCATACTTTAGTTAGCATTATATACACCAAAATACCGATCTGATTAAACATGATCCTCTTTTTTTTGTGTATCGCAGTTTGCATTTCCAAAGATACTTTTAAATGGAGCTCATGAGATGGATAGTTTCTGTCGTACCCATACAGAGTTAGTGAGTTACTTGAGGTGGCATAGTTTATTCTTTTAGGAAATTTATGAATACATAATGTGATTGGTTTATAGGCGTTTTGCTAAACGTGTGATTGGTTTATAGGATAAAGAAGGTATCCCGCCAGACCAACAAAGATTGATATTTTCCGGGAAGCAATTAGAGGGTGGTTGGGCACTTGCTGATTACAACATCAAAAAGGTTAATGTTGGATTTAGGAGAATTTTTAATATACTAAAGGTTTTTTGCTAATGCGCGCTTGTTAATTGATCGCCTTTGGCCGTGTGTCATTTTTCATTGTAAAATAATTGGCAGTTTAATTCTTGCACTGAAAACCGACTTGGTTTTTGTATAACCATTTATTTCATTAATTTACATGTAGGTACCTTGGAGTGACGAGCGTCCATTTGAGAACAAAGAGTTGAACGCCATCATTGATGCATGGTTTACATTCTGGCGCGATTAATCCTAGATAATGATGTTCAATTGCGTTGAATTCTAGTGTTTTTCTTTATAGTTTGTTGGATTCTAGTGTTTTAATATAGATTTTGTCTACGATTTATGTTTAGTTGAATTGACGAATTATCTTAATTTACTTTGTTAATTTCGACATTTGTAGTGTATTTTAATCACTTTATATATATATATATATATATATATATATATATATATATATATATATATATATATATATATATATTATTTCTTTAAAAAAAAGCATTTCTAAAATTTTCCTATTTCTAAAAAATTGGAAAATTTTAGAAATGTTTTTTTATTATTTATTTATTTATTTTTAATAAAATAGATTTACTAAACAGACCGGTTTTGAGATAAAAATATATCTTTTTACTCTTTATAAAGATAGGTTAGACGCTTCTATGTAGACAGGTTGTGGGAGAACCGGTGTTAATGTCCAATAAAACTATGTTTGTTTACGCTATAATGGAGACTAATTTTAAGGAGAAACCAGTGTCGATGCTTCTAATAGAGACAGGTTGCCAAACCGGTTTCTATATGTTTCGATCATGGAGATACCCCCCTTAAGAGAGTGGTTCCAAAACCACTCTTCATGGGCCATTTTGACCAGTTTCTGTGAGATTTTTTGTAGTAGTGGAAGATCCTGAAGTAGTTGATGCCATACCAATAGGAATCAAATATCCTATTATCAAAGTAACTACAGGATATGATACTAAAATTGGAGCATTTCATGATGTTGAGAGATCTGATGGAAAGACTCACAGGTTTCTTAGATTTCAACAGATGCTATACTACTTTGATAGAGAGGATGTTGATGACTTGTGGAAGTTATACAAAGCAAAGTTTGGAGCTGAGAAGTTTGATGGTAAAAAGTATGAGAAAGATCAAATTGATCATATCTTAACTATGTCTGATAATGTTCTATGGAGAGCTCTAAAACTTATGTATGAACCTTCAATGGATGATTCTGAATGGATAGAGATGGTACAATACAAAGTAAGAAAATGGAGACTCTTTCAAGATTCTGGAGTTCATATGCTAGAAATTGGACCAATTACTTTGTATATGCTAGCTGAAAAGGATTACCCAGTGGTAAGATACTAGAATACTGTGAATCAGATGGTTAATGGTGCTGGATTACTCAACTTGCAGAAAGACTATGATACTGATGATCAGGCATTCAATTTGCTGTCAAAGTATAAGAAGATACTTGATCAACAGACATCTCAAGAATTGAGTGTTTGGAAGCATCCTCCTGGTGTTTAATTGAGCTTTGAAGAAACTTAATAATTTAGAAATAAATATTAAGTTTAGGGGAGGATTGTTAGGTTTTGGATTCTGCTGCTGAGTGAAACTACTGCTGTGATGAAACTGCTGCTAATATAAATGACTCTGCTGCTGATGACAAAGTGCTGCTAATGGAAAATGATGCTGAAGGAAACTACTGCTAATGTGATAAGCATGTATTCATAGTAGATAATTATAGAATATATTGTGTGTATATCTTATACGTCTAGAATATTCTTATCTTGCATAGAAAGTTATTGTAAAACTAGTAGGACTCCTTGGCCTATAAAAGGAGGATCCTAGGGTTAGATTAAGTACGTATTGTTTAGTTTTTGTTTACACTTCAGGGTTGTAAAACCCTAGCATTGTCGAGTGCTCGTATTAATAATATTGAAGTGTTGATAGTGAATTGTTCTTCTTAAGTTAAGCTTTTACATTCCGCATTCAAGCTTAAGTGTTTACATTAAGTCAACTTCTATATAAGATCGTTTGCTCAACTGGGACCAACAGCAGTGGAAAAACCATAATTGGTAATCAGCTCACCAAGATGTTAACTTTGTCCATCAAGAGTTGGCTAGTCCAGAAGCAAACGGCTTTTGGTAAAGACAAATCAAATCCGTTGACAGCTGGTGGTTTGCTCAAAATCACATGGTTATCAGGTGGACCATAGTTCTTACTTGAACTGATACATTTGGCTACTCAAGAAGTAATGGCTTTTGGTAAAGAGTTTCAAATCCATTAAGTTTTTCTCGAAAGATTGCCAGGGACTAGCAATATTTTAGTGTGGGTATTCAACTGTGTTTCTAAGCATCTAGTAGTTCATTATATCATATTAGAGTAAATTAGAGTTATCTTACACCTTAAATCAGTATAAAACATTGAAAATCAATAAACTAGTCTATATAAGGGACTGTTTGGATTTGCTGAGTCAGGGGTGTATTTGGTAGTTTGGTTTGTTGATTTCTGTTTTCACACATTACAATAGGTTCTGTTAGGATAATTAGACCATAAAATCTAGTGGTAATTTGTCAAAAAGTCAAAAGTACCTTTGATTTGGCCTAGATTGTTGTCTGTCAAGAATTTTGAGTCCAAAACCCTCATGATCCACTCATAAGTAGTTAGAATAGCTTAAATAAGTTTTATTACACCTTATTTTATCAATATCAGTTAATTAGAAAGGATCAAAATCCACCAAAGTCAAACCTTAGTGATTCTTCAAAAGTCAAAATTTCTTATCTGTAAAAAATGGTCAGACTTTCTTATGCATCCACAGTGTTTAATAGAGGTTGGAAATAAAAAGTTTTTGTGGATTTGAGTACTTTTGTTGCTTGTTTCCCTTTTTCAAAAAGAAAATTGGAGTTTGGAAGTTATCTGGTTATAAATAAGCACTCTTGAATTTGCTAGTGTGACCAGTTACCTCCCCTGCTCCAAAGGTGTGAGCTTAGTTTCATAAGCTCACCAAGAGCTTATCTGTGGGCTTTAGACCTTGACCTTTGGCATTTTAAGGAATTTGTCAACCTATCTCACTATTCTAGTGCTTATTGTGGCTTTAGAACCCTTTGCCCCTAGCCTGCTTGTCACCACAAGTTACCCACACCACACTGAGTACACTGAGTACTCAGTGTTTGCATCAAAGTTCATAAGCTCTGATTCTTGGCTCATTGTAAAGCTTACCTGGCCCACTTTTCAAATCAAGTTTCATTTTAGACCCTAGATCACTTCTGTGGGCCCCACACAAGGCTGCAGTTTGACCCATTTTGCCTATTTGGTCTGTGATTAGGCATAAGTGCTTATTTGAGATTTTTAGCTTATCCAGTGTGCTTTTCCATCCTTCTTTGCTTATTTCGGTTCTATTTAGTTGTTTGTATCATAATTTATAGCTTGCATGCTCTGTGTCGCTTCTCATTAGCTTTTGCCTATTAAAAAATCCAAAATACCATCTGTTAAGCTAAAAGGGGGTGCACATAGCTTATTTTTAAGCTATTCAAAAAGTGTCTTTGTAAAAGTTTCTTTTTTTTAGCTTATTTTCATCTGTCAAAAAGAAAAACCAACAAAAACCAAATATAAAATTAGTGATAGCTTCTATTTAGTAGATTTTATCTTTTTAATTTTCCTTTTAGCTTATTAATAAGCATTTCATCATTTTTATAATTTTCTTAATTTCCTGTCACCTTAAGGTATTTTCAATAATTTTCTTAGATTTTTCTCTATTAGTTTGATAATTATTAGAATTAAAAATAATTTAATTAATTAATTAGGTAATATTAGTAATTAAATAGTTTTCTTAATTTTTAATTTACAAAAGTAGGTTTTTATATTTTTCCTAGGTTTCATAAATCATTTAAGACTTTTAGAAAATAGATTCTTAAATTCTACTGTTCATTTTCTAATTTTCTTAATTAATTTATTTAAATTAGATTTAAATTAATAATTAAGTAAATTATTAGTAAAATAGTCTAGATATAATTTTTAGAAACTTTTTATAATTTTTTAGGATTCCTGTGATAGTTAATTAGTTTTGTAAATTTTTCTATAATTTTCTAAGTCATTTTAGTATTATTAGTAATTTAAAATAGTTTAAATAGTTTAATTAATATAATTAGTAATTAATTAAAAGAAAATCCATAAAAAGACAAAAACATTTCTTTTTAATTTTTATACTTTCTTCAAGTTCATTTAGAGGTTTAGAAAATAATTTTGCAAGTTTTTAGTTTAATTTGTAGCCTTTGTCATTTTTAGTTTGATTTAAATTAGATTTAAATTACTTTTTAAATAGTTTTAATTAATTAATTAGTATTTAAATATTAAAATAATCAAATAAATAATTTCATTTTCATTTTAAATTTTCTTTTTATTTTAAGTTTGAAAAAAGTTTCACTTGCACCCCCTGTAGCTGTAAATTGTTTAATCCTACTTTTCTCTGTCTGTAATCTGATTTCCAAGTTGAATTTCTGTGATTATAACTGAATATCCGTTATTGTTAAATATCATTCCAAGTTGTTCAAATACCAAATAATCAGTAGCATAATCATTTCCCAATCATCTTACTTACTGTCCTCAGTGCCACTTATTCCCAAAAACGTTCAAAATACAATTTCAATCTCGTTGGGACTTAACGACCCGAGGATTTCCCTGTACTTCCACGGATTTAAAAACAATTGACTTTCTCTCCCAGGTGGGCCTATCAACTGCACCCGGTTGACTGGTTGGTTTGGGAGGAGTCAACCATCCTATTATATAACTTTTTAGGACATTGCCTAAGTAGCAAATATTTAAAAAGGACCCTAAACGCTCATATGTCCTATTAAACAGTTTTTTTGGACTCCATTATCATACCGTCCCACACAAAGGGTCCTAAAAAGCCACATTTGTTGTAGTGAGTGATAGCTATACTGTGAGCACTACAACGTAACTCCTTACATCAGTAATAACTAGATTGTCAAGACTGAATTTTTTTAATTTGCGCAGACAAGTTATCTTCAGAAGTCGTGCATCCAACCACCCCTAGACTTTGAGATAACTAAGTACACTTGTTGAAATGTCACATCAAAATCAAATCAATAATACCGAACAAAAACCCCGTAGTCATTTTTCTTAAGCGAAACAATTCTAGCCGTGAACAATGTATCCCCGTGAAAATTCGTCATAACCAAAATACCACTCTTATTTCCAAATGATTATCAAAATTAACACAATGTGTTAAAATACAATGAATATTTGAAATTTCAGCCCGTATTTGACATATTATTCAGCCCGTCCAATATAGGGATCCAATACCACCAATTATAATGCTTCAACCCATTCCACTTGAAGTAACAAAAACCTGGGCCCAAAAATATTATAACCCAATCCAATCACCAGATATTAATAACATGATACCCTAATTACACTCAAACACAAACCCTTAGACACATTCAAGATATGTCCGCCCCCATCTTAATTTTTTTTCTCACCACACAGTCAACACAGATCCAACCTCATCTCATGTTCATCTATTCTTCATAATATCCTTTCCATACAAAGCATACAACGCAAGCGGAAGACTTAAAACAAAAGGTTACAAGGGAAAACTCTAAAAGTACAAAAGAAATACTAAAACGATAAAAGAAATGAAAATACAAACTAAACAAAGTCTAATATAATCCAAGTCCAAAACTAGTCCAGATGTAATGGGCTTCTAGTCTATGGGGTAGTCCACTAAAGTTCCTATGCTCTCTCTTCACCCAAACCCAGCTTCCAACCTAAAACCTGCCGCAAGAAAGGAAAATGCAGCTGAGCTTAAAAAGCCCAGTGAACAGATATATAGCAAAACAAACGGATAATCGAAGTGTATATAAGTAATAGGAAAGAGAATCATAAGGTCCTGGTGAAAAGGATATCATTTGTCAAATGCATAAGAGATCAACATACACTGAACGAATATCATGAGTCAAAGGGAAATGAAGTATCAAAGATATATCACATAAGCATAATCATAAAGGAAAGGTAATGAGCACGTATCAACAAAGAAGCGTCCAAACAAGGTACTTGAATGGATAAACGAATCATAGGAAAGCCACGAACGAATCTACCAAGGTACTCGATAGATCTCCTACATACATATCCATATCATATCATACAAAGGAATAAGAAGAGAGGAGACCCCTTCGTAAACACATGGATTCGATCAAACTCTCAAAGGTGAATGGGGCACAGGCCACGTACACCATCACGCAACAAAATTCTTCCAAAATAAAACATAATCTTAGGATGCATCCATACGCCCCCGCTGAACAAAATCATATATTCACCCTGCTCACACGACAGGTATACACATACATCCAAAAGAGATCTCATATCATATCAAAACAAAGGAGGACGCTGGGGACTGATCACACCGCCCCAGATAGTGTCACGCCATTGGTGCCTCAATGACGCGGCCATGGTACCTCCATGACTAGTTAGAAACTCGGGCATAAGAACGAAACAAACATACCATACCATAGCATAATCATAGCACACCAAACAAATCATATCGAAGCATCATATCCAAATGAAACATATCATATATCATGTCAACGAAGTATATCAAAGGATCCTAACAAGGACCGCATCAAACAAAGAATCATAATCAAACGAATCATGGCAACGGATCATAATCAAAGAAAATGAATCAAAGGTCAAGGATCAAGAAGTCATGTGAGAGAGAACCCCTTACTAAAAGAGGATAGAATATTTGTACCATAACGCAAACGAAAGAACACTTGGGAAAACACAAGTCACTCCTTCTTCAGCGAATCTACACGAATTAATGATCGGCTTATTATTAATAGCTTGTTTTAAATCAGATTACTCGTTTTAGTCGGCTTTCCATTTTTAGTAACTTTCCATTTATAGCAGCTTTACAAAAATAGTAACTTTCAAAAAATAGTAAGCTTCCATTTATAGTAAGTTTCCACTTTAAGTAACTTAGTCATTTAAGTAACTTTCTATTTTTAACAGGTTTCCCAAATTAGCAAGTTTCCATATCTAGTAAGTTTCCCGAATTAGTAACTTTTCATATCTTGTAGGTTTAACGCGACTTCCCAATTTAGTTAAATTAGGTTTAGGGTTCGGGATTATTAAGTTAGGTTACACATACACACAACTAAGTTATCAAGACACTAAAAGAACACACACCATATGGGAACATGCATTAGGGTACCAAATCATCAAAATGACACAGTAAACATACATTTGACACATGCTTATAAAATGACTGGTTTTATAACAAAATTTGGTCAACTTAACGAATTTTTGAAATGTATCATAACTCCAAACTAAAAATCACCAAAATTCTCACAGAAGCACATATGTATTGAGAGTCTACATGAAATTTTTATAGATTTTATTATTAAGTGGAAATCTCCTTTCAAAAATCGTTTTCCCAAACCTACTCAGAAAATTAATAGCAGAAAAACACTGAAAGTTTGCCTTTAATAAACCCATTTTCACACTTCAGAAAATTCCACAAAAATTCCAGGAAGTCACACACAACCCAAATATTATCCTGTAAAAGTAGAGCTCCTAACTCCTTACGGTTTGAAAATGAAAAATCAAAAACACCATCTGATTCTCAGACTTGATTTCTCAGCTTTGATAGTGAATAGATTTATTTGGAGTTTGACAACCCCTGTCGGGTGCCAATGGCAATATATTTGAGAACTAAAAGGTTTAACCTAGGCAAGTTAATTCCTTATTACGTCCCGTCATGCAAGGGTCTGCAGTGCCGCATGACCTGGACATGTTAACGTGGGGTGTCATGAGCTTAGAGCAATAATACTATGTCTCCGTGATAATTGTAAATGAATTACAATTATCAAAAATACTACATTTTCCATGATGGGAATAACAACTGAACCCCGTGGAACTTGTATTCACCCACTACACACTAAAACCTATGAATTCACTCAACCTTTGTGTTGACCCTTTAAGCATATATCCTAGGTTATTGAGCAACTTATTACACGGAGTGGCACTGGACTGGAAGGACTTTCAAACCTGTTATCATTCAAAATCTATGTTTCACATAGATTTTGGGACCTTATTTTATAAAACTCTGATATTTTAAATGAATGGGAACATTATTTTACAAAACGTCTCTTTTTAAGTCGTTTTCTATTACTGTGACTATGTTTCCCTCAGGTAATAACCAGATGTAGCATCCGCTGCTATCTGTGAAGATGGGAGTGTTACAAATGAATATAAACTCACTAAATACTTGTCTAAAAATAATTTTTAATTTAATGAGTTTAGATTTTGTAATCATCAAAAAGGGGGAGATTGTTGATATAAATAATGCCTAAAAATGTTATTGATATTTTTCGATATCTCTACATTTTGATAATAACAAAATATAAAATCATTAAATGTAAACTTATTACGTAAACAAGTATTTAGTTGTAAATAATCATTTTAACAAATTAATCATTTAAGGTATGAATAAATAAATGTCTAATGCATTTTACGCAAAAGAACTTTTATTTAATCACTAGATTTTTTATAAAATGTTACAAACATTTTATATCTTTTACAAAATCATTTTTGGTAAATGAAGGAAAATTTTTAATTCTTAATAAAAATTTGAATTCAAATTTTCAACCAAAAATGGCAAAAATATTCTAGAAAAACCTTCCCCAGTAAAAGACAAAGCTGAGAGCTGTTTCAGAGGGGTGGCCCCCTTAAAGTTTAAGGGGGCCGGCCACACTTTAAGGGGACCGGCCCTGCTCCTCAGCTTCTTAGCATTGCCTATAAATACTGAACTGTTCCTGGCATTTTTCCTCACCTTTTGTACTCTAAACTTTCTATCCAAATCTATCTTAAACATTCTTCTAAATCCTTTGATCATATAATCATAAACTTTTGTTTTCAAGTGATCCAAGCTTCAATCTTTTAAGTATAAGAGAAGAATACTCCTTTAACAACAAGAGAAGAAGTATTGTAGTTTAGTTGATATTGTTTTGAATTTGTGTAAAGTAGTTGTAAAGTGTGGTATATTTGTAATAAGTAGACCTAGGTGTAAGTAAGTAGATTATAATGAAGTGAAGTTGTGAAGAAGTAGTTGTGGTGTGAAGAAGTAGTGTAGAAGTCGTGAGAAGTTGTGAAGTAGCTGTGGTGTGTAGTAGTTATGAGAAGTCGTGAAGAAGTAGTGTAGAAGTCGTGAGAAGTTGTGAAGTAGTTGTGGTGTGTAGTAGTTGTGAGAAGTCATAAAGAAGTAGTGAAGAAGTCGTGAGATTGGTTCTAGCTACGATTAGAAATCGACATTTTACTTAGTGTCGGAAATTGGTGTAAGCAAAGGTATGTAAGGTTTTCTCCTCCACAAGGGAGTTTGTTGACATAGTGAAGTGAACTCTTGAGTAAGAGACTCGAGGAGTGGAGTAGGCCGAAGAGGTGCTTCGTTACCGAACCACTATAAATCCGTGTGTTGTGGTTGGATCTTTCCATCCCTTATCTTTCATTTAATTACTTTACTTGCATTGTCATTATTTTCATACTTAGATTAATTTGTTCATATTGTCCAAGTGTTGAGTTCACATAAGATCGAATCAAAAGTTTTAAAAACAAGGTTTTCACAATAAATTAAAAAGACCTAAAACTATTCAACCCCCTTCTAGTTTTTCATAACATAAACATGCTTTCGAAGCTCTTGATAGAAGTTTAACTGACATTGTAATGGGAAAAAACAAAAACAAACCATTTGGTGCCAAAACCATATTGTTCGGTGGTGATTTTCAACAAGTTTTGCCTGTAATTCAAAAAGGAACAAGAGAAGAAATAGTCAATGCCTCTATAAATCACTCAACGATTTGGGAGTATTGTAAGGTTCTTGAATTAACCACCAACATGCGATTGAAATCAACGAATGAAAATGATTCAAAAGAAATAAAGGAAACGGAAATGGGGAAAACCGGGATATTTTGAAAATAAAGCTATTCTGGTTCCAAAAAATGAAGAGGTTGATATGATTAATGACCATCTGTTTAAAAAAATAAATAGACCAGGAAAAAATTATCTAAGCGCAGACACAATTTGTGAAACAGCGATAGATGCTATGTTTAATGAGTCGATATATTCACCCGAACTTTTGAATGCTTACAAAATATCATTTTTACCGAATCACATCCTCACTCGCAAAGTAGGTGTGCCCGTCATGCTGGTTAGGAATATTGATCAGCAAAGAGGGTTGTGTAACGGAACACGTTTGGTGATTAAAAGATTAGCAGACCATGTCATCAAAGCAAAAAATCATAACAGGAACACATGCTGGAAAGATGACATATTTACCACGAATGCAGTTAATGCCTTCACACAAGAGAGTCCCTTTCAAATTTAATAGAAGACAGTTTCCAATAGTTGTATGCTTTGCAATGACTATAAATAAAAGTCAAGGTCAATCATTGGCAAAGTAGGGTTGTATTTACGGAAACCTGTATTTACTCATGGGCAACTATATGTGGCAATTTCAGGAGTTACAACTAAATAGGGGCTAAAAGTACTCATATGTGATAAAGATGGAAAAGCTTCAAATAGAACAACAAATGTTGTTTAAAAAGAGGTCTTGGAAAAAGTTTTCAGCTGAAAAAAGAATGTATCTACTGATGACACCTCAAGGTATACTTGTCAAAAAAATATGGTGTAAAACTTTTAACATTTGTTGAGATATTGTAACCTCTCGTAAATTTCCCTTACGATTAGTAAATGCATATGAACAAATAAAACGATGTTATGATAACTTAACACCATTTGTACGGGTAACAAATTTTTTTTTATAATATGGCTTGATATTGGAACCACTACGATAACTGTGATTGACCGTTTACCCAGGAATGATGCTTACACACGACCTAGATAACCTATGATTATTGCGAACGATAAATATATATAAAACGTTTAAATTTATAACAATACATTTCTTCTAAATACCGTATACTATTTTTATATTCCCCGAACCTACGAAACTTCCCGAGAACACTCACTAATATTTTTGAACTTCGACACGATACTCGAGACACTCCATGTGGGCCCCCAATACCCAATGGGCCACGGATACAAACATACAAACCAACCGGACCAGTTTTCTTTCTTTCTTTCTTTGGGCCGACGCAAACCACAAAGCCCACCAGGCCACAAGCCCAAGTGCACCCTTTTTATTTTTCTTTATTTTCTTTTGTTTTCTGTCGCGACACACACCCAAAACCACCCTATTTTCTTACGATTATGATACACGACCTATACATATTTTTGCTTGACTCGTCTCACCTAGTGTCCAAGATACAGAAACAATAAAACTTGCACCCTCACTCACTCGTTTACTACCCTAGAAACCACCCAAGTGAAGCACCAAACTCAATATTGAAAGATAAGACCAAAACGTGTTGCAACATTCCTTAGCACCACCCTTGCTCCCCAATGTCAAGTAAGCGAACAATGTGCATACATGAAATGTCAGGAATGAATAGAGGAGATCTCGCAAGATCCTAGCTTTGTACAAACCCGATTGGACAAAAGGAGAGGCATTACTATTCGCCCCCACATGCACACACCAACACTTGTGATACTAGCTTGTTTCTACCCTTAAAAACTCACTATATATGACCCCCATGCAAACTTAAAACGTCACATACACTAAAACGTATCACGTACACAAAAATAATAACGAAAGGAGTAGTGTTGGAGGACATACGGATCGCCAAGAAGAACCATGTCTCAAGCGAACCTAGGAGACCAAGCTTGGAGCATCTTGAACCCTTGGTGGAACGTGAAGTGAACCACGAAGCTCTTGTACCATTACACGCTCCTTACACGTCATTTTACACCACCTTTTACAGGTGAGGTGAGACCATGAACCTTTCCTTCTATTTATATATACATACGTACATGGTTTATGCACAAACACTTTATATCTATAAATCGTAAAATATAAAAACAACGTATATATTTTATGTATCATACTATTATTTGGCTATGTACTTAACGAGTACCTATAATAACCTTGAGCAAATATTAACGTATACACAATAAAACTCACACGTTTCTAAGTCATGTTGGACCTATACGATTTTACTAAAAGACTTGGTTTATTTTTCAAGTTTTACAAGTTGTACGCATGAGTTTTTGGCTTACACTTTGACCTCGCCATTTTAATATTCGACACATGACCACCCATTATTTTTGTACGATCTAATTGTCTACCTGGTATATTAAGGAGAATGATAAATTATTCAACCTAACAAGTTGATTTAGTCACTTGAACAAGCCTAAAGTAAAACGCTATTTCATGAGATTTTCAGAAACTTAAAAACCTTACATGGGCCGTTAAGCCCAAAAAGCTAGTTTTAGCTTATTCTAATAAGCTGATCGTAAAAGCCCTTTTGAAATGTTATTAGAACTTAAAAAGATGGATTTTGACAAACTCAATGTTCCCCCAAACCCCTTGGATCGAAAATTGTTAACGGGCCCTTAATTGGACTCGTTAAGCCCATTTTGTGAATAATAAGGAAAATAAGCTAATAAGCTGTTAAAATAAGTTGTTCTACACTTCCTGAGCTTATTGAAATAATAAAAATGTTAAGTTTTGAATTTGGTAATTTTTGGACTAATTTTGCAAAAATTCGATAACAAGGGACTAAAAGTGTCAAACGTGTAAACTTTGGGTAAAAAGTGTCAAATCTGTTTTCTAAGGATATAAAATGTTAATATTGAAACTTGGGATTGAAAAATGTAAATATTGATATAATTGGACTTAAAACGTAAATATATATATATATATATATATATATATATATATATATATATATATATATATATATATATATATTTGGACTAACGACGTAAATATTTTCCGTTAAGGGTAAAATGTGTAAATTGGAGAAACTTAAAGGATTAAATGATAATATTGATTTTTAAATAATAAATTTTATATATAATTATATATATATATATATATATATATATATATATATATATATATATATATATATATATACGTATAAAATTTATATAACGATAATTAAATTTTAGACGCTGAAACAATACGTAACCATTATGTCACAACTCACCATTTCAGGTCATTTCCCGAACTTTGGAAAAACACTATTCATCAAAACACTATTCATCAGTTTACTATTCATCATTTTTTGTGTCAGTTTGACATTCCGAGAAGCATTCAGAAATTTTACTATTTACTGAACACTATTCATTGCCAGAAAAGATTTCATCATTCACGTGGATTATTCATTTCATCGTAAATTTAGTTTACGGGTATTTAAATTCGCGTAACCGTATGGGTTTAGGTGCGAATTCATTTCATTATCAGTAAGGACACAGCATACGGACTGGAGATAGTCTGCACATCATCAGTTGGTCATTTTCATGTTATACCACTCTTAGGATTTTCAAATTTATATATTTGATACATTTAACGTTTTCCTTATAATTATTTATAAATAAACGTTAACACCCGGGTTTATAAACACGATGAATATATCTAAATATTTCCACAATGGTCCCGACATATTTTTATATCCATTATATCATCATAAAAGTTATTATATTCATTTACCCAGTATTTTGGAAATTTATTTTTATTTATAACGTAAGTTTATAAATATTACGACGGTTTTCGTGAAAACTAAACAATAATCACCCGATCACTCAGTAATTGTACCCAACATATTTTTAACATTTTTATGACTTTATTAAGTCCCGGTTAACTTCGTTAATATTTATTTCTAGCAAACCCGGTACCTGATTATAACTAATACTTACACAAAACCACAACTAATACTACACTAACTTATCCTAAGCAACTCAAAACCGATTTTGCTTCTCTTGTTCACATTGAAAACCGGCCATGCCCCCCCCCCCCTAGACACCATGTGATTTCATTTTAACCTTATGTATTTATGTAAAAGTATTATACAATATAACTATCCTAATATTTACCAAAAACCCCATAAACACTTATAACATAACATACAATTTTCCTAGAATCATAAGCTCACTTTTTCTCATCTTCCCCACCCCAAAACCCACGACCCAATTAAGATCCCCAACCAAAATCCATTATTTTCCAAAGTACAAAGCATCAAAGTTGTTCATTTCATCATTCTAATCAAGAATCATACCACAAAAACACAAGTAATCCAAAGTTTCTCATCATCTCACCACCTATTATTTCAAAGTGAGTTATCAAATTTATTTTCATGTTTTCATCTAATTAACATATGTATCTTATAGTATTCATGCTTAATTTCATGTACAAGTTAGCTATACCACATTATTTTTGTTAACTTTTTGTACATATAAACCCTAGATTTTGATTTAGGTGTTCCTTTGTAAAATTAACATGATTACTAGTGATTAGGAACCCATGGCACCCTAAGAAGGTGTATGGTAGGATTAGTATAGTTTTGTGGAGTTTGCAAGAGTTTTGGTTGAAGTAAAAACTAGTTTTGGACATGAAAAATGGATTTGTAACAAGTTTATAAACATTCTGTCCCATTTTGGTAAATCCAGGAAAATCAATAAACATAAAGGGAACTTTGGCAAAATTTTTAGAAAATACTTTCAAAAACGAATCCATAGGCGAAATAACGGATTAAAAAGAGTTTATAACGAAGAAGTTATGATTTTTGCAAGTTTATTGACGAAAAGTATATTTTCTGAAAATACATGCTGTTGGACGTTTTTCGTCGGACAAAACGAGGCTTTAGACGTAACCCGGAGGAGCCAAGCTTTCCAAAATATATTACTACATACTAAGACTTAACCGTGGATATAAAGAACAAGTAAAACGGGCTTATAACGACAAAGATATTCACGTTTCAATATCGGCAAAAATCCTCTATAATTGGCAGCTTTTGAAAATAATAATATTAACACTACGTAGTAACTCTAGATTTCTAGAAATATTAACCAAGTACCCAAATTCATAACTAATGAAGTATTAGTGATTACAAGTATATTTTTATCACTACAAAGCGTTATTTCAAGGATTTCAACCCGAGGATTTCAACACTAACATTGATTCATACGATATATATATATATATATATATATATATATATATATATATATATATATATATATATATATATATAAACACACACACACACATTTCAACTAGTTTATTTTCTAGTAGCCATATTTTCCCAAGTATTGGAAAATGTATATTTTGATAATAACAAGTATTTTTCCAAAGATTAGAGTGGTATAGGAAAACATGTGCATGGACATTCATAACATCATTTGGTGATCTAAAGTAGATCGTTCATCATTCACATTAGGTTGCGGCTAGTGTGCGCGCCTTGTTTTTCAGCTCATTACATGTTCACAGTATCATAAGTTTAAGGTGAGTTTTCATGGCCCCGTTTTCAATTCAACATTTTGATTGTTTTCAAATCCCACGGGGGAATACATTGCATCAATCATTTTAGTACGAGCCCAAGTACCAAAACATATGTACATTGCTTAAGTTGCTTTACCATTCAGTTAAAGTCCCCTGTTTATTATCATGAACCGTTAATTTGCCGGTACGCGAGAGTGGGTGGATAGATCTATCGAGGGTGACGCCTCCATCCGTGGTAGTGATTACCAACCGTAAGCGGATGCATTTCATTTTGACACAGTTACAAGTGTTCTGGTAAAATATCTGGGAGGGGCATATAATTTCATCAGTCATAGCTTCGGGGTCATGAGCTTAAGGTCTATTGTACAATTTTCATGAGATTTTTATCTTGCACTTTTACTTGTGGTGGCCGTACAACATTACATTTTATAAACCTATGGAATTCACCAACATTCGTGTTGACGTTTTAGCAATGTATTTCAGGTTATTAAGGTAGCTCATGTGACATGCATTTGGACCTTCATGGAGTCGCGGGGTCGACGCGTCTCATCATTATTTCATGCACTTATGTAAACGTTTGATCTAGCAGGACTTGTTTTCATAAACTTGCAACACCTTTTGGGGACCTCATTTTGTAAACTCTGAATTATTTCAATGATCAACCGAAGTATTTTCCAAACAACACTTTAGGTCGTTCAATGTAACTGTAACTGTGATGCTATGACAGACACCCCCAGGTATTCCATTCCGCTGCAAGTCAGGTAAATTGGGGGTGTGACAGATTGGTATCAGAGCTAAGGTTATAGCGAACTAGGATGTATCTTGGACCCTAGACTATAACCGCATCATCATAGCATCTCATCATTTCATCATAAGTGCATAATCATGATACATGTTGTTTCATACATACCCTGTGCGAGTTATTTATACTCATATTCGTATATATATATATATATCATTTTATTGACCTGGTTCACAAGTGACATGCCTTCAGATACTCACCCTGACATCCTTTTATCGGATTCTGACATTGAAGATGCCTTGTCATCTTCCACTACCATTATACCACCAGTTGCACTTACACCACCATTAGCACTATTGATTTGCCATAGGAACAGGGTTTTCCTATCATTCAGCCCATACATAGAATGCCTTTTTGGTAGAGTGTTCAGACTTAATCTTAATGGACTTATTAGATTGTTTATTGCAAGGAAGATAGTATGTTTCTTTCCATCACTAGTAGAGCACTCACTACTCAGGTACTATCACCACCATCAGTTACTTATTAGACTATTGGTCGTCCCATAGTGCGTACTTCAGTTTTACCTTTTGGATGTCGCGAGGTAGCGCGAAAGAGGATAGTATTCCATTCACTAGTACCATCATTGTCGTTTTCCTTTTCCATTCCCACTTGCTATGAACTAGATAACATCTAGTAGATAATACCAATATCACGGACTCAACAGAAACATCCGCAGATACTTCAGGAATGGTTCAGAACCTACATTATCTAAGATTTGATAGATGCACAACTTCAGACACCACTTCAGGACTATCTCGACCTTATGATGCCACGAACCTGATTTCACACAGAGGGACACCAGGACGTCCCTAGACCAGACTTATATCCTCACTAGCTTTTACTATTATCCTAGCCACAGAAGGTGTGGGACATAGTCTAAAGAACTTGTTGTCTTTTGATTGTTGTACAAACAAATATATCAAGTGTGACTCTACTATGTAAGAAATGGTTGTGCTATTTGTGATATCGGTTCACGTAGACCGAAATTTTCATGTATTATATTCATGTGTTGTGAATATGATGACTTTTATTAACTATATCCTCATGGTAAGAGATTTAAGCAAACCACTCCAAGCATGACGCAAGCTGCTGTTGGACAAGTCATTACCAAGAACATAGCCACCGCCCTCACTAAGGAACTTACTCACGTGGAATTTATGGGGTGCAATCCTCCCTCCTTTAGCAGAACTAGAGACACCAAGGAATTTCTCAAATGGTTCGAAGAAATAGAAACAATATTTCGATGTGGCGACTGTCGTAAGGAAGACAAGGTTAAGTTCGCCACGTGCACTTTTCAGGATCATGCCCAGGAATGGTGGACCAAACATATTAAGATGGTAGGAGTTGATGCTGCCTACTCACACTCTTAGGAGAAACTAAGAAGGATGATGAGTATAACATTTGGTGTAGGAAGTGAATTACGAGCAAAAGAACAGGAAACACTAAACTTTACCATGGTAGGAAATGATGTTGACGAGTACACTACTCATTTTTATGAATTAACACGACTAGGTTCTGCAATGGATGAACCGGAAAGCAAGAAACTTGAAAAGTACATTGGGGGACTCTCAAATGAAATTCGTATGTTGGTCATCGCATGGGAACCCGATACCATGTCTGAAGCTATCAAAATGGCGATCGAGGCTGATGCGTGGGAATTGCACCAGGCTTTACCTCTCAAGGGATCTCGAGAAGCTTACAACCCCCACCAGGCAGTGTACCTGATCGTTGTAGTATAGTATAGTGACAAGTACCGGGGGATTGATCGTTCAGCTAGTAATAGTGTCGCTAGGATTAGAAAACCTAAATACTAGTTCTAAAGATGAGGGATGATTATTTTTATATTTTTTAGAAAGCAAGTTAAAATCTCGGGTTTAAAGGATTTGGGCGGAATTAGTTGCTATTCAACTAACCCAATACTAAGATGCAATCAAAATAAAATACTAAAAATGAAAATAAGCTAATTTATACTAAGGTTGTGAACAATAAGTGCAGAAAATGTGTTTACTTAGATTTCACTACTCCCTAGACATCTTTTACACGTTAATTACTTGTTATAGTTGTATGGATGACGGATTGTATTCCTTAATACCATTCATGGGGTATCGCACATAACTCCCCAATTCTATGAGCTCTTATCTCCTCCTACACCATGCCCAGCACAACTATAGGGATTGTAAACAGTTGCTCATGCATTAAATACAACCAATAAAGACCTTAGTGCAATAGGTTCATGTTTCCTAAGACGTTCAAGCATGTTACCATTTGGAGATCTGCCAGTTTTCTTAAGCCTAACATATAAATTCACTCATCCACAACAAACTATAAACAAGTAATCAACATATAATTAACATCTAGGTTTCATTAGATCCAAGCAAACACAAGATAGATCTAGCCTAGCATGATGAAATTAAGACAAGAACAAGATATAGACAACCAACACATAGACATATTGATTGAATTAAAAGAACACTTATCTTAATTACACATGAAAGGTATCAAGGGGTTGGAACCCTTGAAAAACCTGTAAAATTCGCACCAAAATCGTACTAGGGTTTCTCCAAAACTTCTCTCCCTTAATGTGTAAAAATTAGAAAACTATATATAGGAAATAGGGTCTGACGGCGTCAAGACCAAACTTGTGACGCCGTCACCTCGCCGCCAAAATAATTCTCGGACTGCCTTGATCTACTTCTGACGCCGTCATGTGTTATGTATTTCCAGGCCGTCATGCATTTTCCTCTTGACGCCCTTCTTTGTGACGCCGTCAAATCTGTTCTGGATCGTCATGGAAATTGCTCTTGACGCCGTCAGGATATTACTCTTGATGCCGTCACCTACTGTTCCCAGCAAGGAAAATTAAGACTCTGGCGTTTTCTTCACTTTTATGCTCCAAAAACGTCCGAATTGCTTCCTTTTCCAGATTTCACTCCCAAAGTACCTAAAATCACAAAAGGAACGATTTAGGGCAATATTTGATCAAATAAATTCGAATTCCGGCTTAAATGACCCCCTAAAAGTGGTTCATTTTTCGCCTCATCATATACCCTTATACTTGAGATTTGCTTGTCCTCAAGCAAATACGCTTTTATTCTACTCAAAATACAAGTTAGGGGTCATTTAACACTAATATAAAAGTAATTACAACAAATAATCGTTTCACTAAAGACCAATAGACAAGCACGGAGGTCATACACAAGCACCTCACAAATAGTGTTTAGATACTTACATCTCTCGGGTGTAATAAAGTATAAATTACAATATGGAAACGGAAGATATCTCTCACTACCTGTCATAGCAAAATAGATTACCATAGGCTTGGGAAAGGATCAAACCTCCACCACATGGCGTAAGCACCTAGGATAAACTATCAAAAAGGTCTTTAAAAAGAGTTGTAACGTTAGGTGTAGGGATATGAAATACACGGTTTTCTTGGATAAAGGAAGTTTTACTGGTGGCGAGTTAACAATCTTGGTCAATTACATGTACAATATGGCGTTACTAAGCCAAGACTAGACTCGACTTAAGCTAATAAATGAAAAATAACAAAAACATAAAATGAACATAGAATAAAAAGGGATGGTAGTCCGTATGTTTTTCTCTTTTTTTTTTTTTTATTTTTTTTATTTTTTTTTCTTTTCTTTTCTTGATTTTTCGATTTTTTTTTTTTTTTTTTTTTTTTTATTTATTTTTTTTGCATACTCTTACCCTACCATCCAAAATAATACATCATAGGGAATGGGAATTCCCCTTACACTTGAATCTTTACATACTTTACAATCAACTAAACTAATGACTCGAATTAAGAAAATTAAAACACTTGGAGCACTTTTAAGATTAACGTACGTATGGGGGTAATAAATGATGTTCTTCCCCATTACTCCATATAATAAGTACTTACCCATGAGTCCCAATCGTCCCAAAACAATATGTACAAGGATATGACTCGACTTAGCAACATGTAATCAATTAGATAGTTAACTTAGGGTTTAACAAATAACAATAATGCACTAAAAATGAGCGCATACACGGAAGGTTAAGGCGATTTGGTTGTACATTTAAGTGGGGTGTAACAAATTCTTCCTTTAAGTAAAATGCTTAAAGTTAGAAACGAAAAGATAGGCTCGGAGGGTGTACTAGGGGTTTCGTGTACTAAAAATGAGTACAACGCTAAGGGTGTGGGAAAAATTAGTTGACTTAACTAGCCAAGTAATATGACTTAAATGGTCAAGTAATCATAATACGGGTTTAACACAAGGGTGATCCTAATGCCTCTTATCACGTAGTAAATCCTACTACACGAATGTAGTCTCACTAGCGGTCTTGGGATGCATCACTAACGCAAGTTCTAGAATCTAAATGCTACTGGTACACTCATAAGCACTAATAGTAAATGATTTTCCTATCAAATCTAAAGGCGAACCTCACATATTTGGGTGAAAAATTTTTCTGAATATACGGTTATGTGCTAGTCATACAATCTCCTATCCATGAGACGCTTGCTATGGCTAAAGTTTCACTCCTAAATGTTGTAAAAAATTTTAAATTTGGCGCTAAAATTGCACTAACAAGTATTTCTCATAGTTTTATTACACATCTACTATCAAACAAAACAAACTCAAGCGAAAGTGTACATGTAAGGTATCATCTTTTTACCCTCCCCTTACACTTAAGATGAACATTGTCCCCAATGTTCAAGTAAAGAATGTAAAAGTGAAAAAGTAAAGAGAATGAAATCAAATACTCCCCTGATTCGCTCGGTATGGATAATTAGGTGGCCAGGTTAAGTCTTCCTCCAAGAAAATGAACAATCAAAGCTTCCCATCCAGAATATAAATCATCTTCTTGTCATACATAACCTGTAAATCCTGAAAAAATAGACAAAACAACCTTGCGTAAAATCGGCGGCATCCTATATAAGTTACTAAATCCTAGAAAACAAGATAAGATATAATGCTTGTGGAATGAAGTTTGCAGATTTCCTGGAGATTATAAAACTTAATAATTCACAAAAACCATAAGACTCCGTTAGAAAAACAAAACCGGTAAAATTTCCAGATTTTTACACTTGACGCCGTCAAGAGTTAACTCGTGACGCCGTCAGGATTGACTTGCAGAAATTCTTATGTTAAGTTTCCGGAAAATTTCTGGAAAAACTTGGTCCTACTTCCTGGAAAATCCTGCAAAACTTCATTATGACTCAATACAAGCATTTGACTCTAACAAATACGAATATACATGTTCATTTAATATTGTGGAGAATCATGATCGGTTTGTTTCTTAAAAACATATTTGGGGTTTCCCCATACACTTATCTTTTGCAAAAATACTTTTAGGTGGAGTTAAGACTAGGCTAAACAACAAAGTAAAGTATTTCCACTTTTTAATTTAGAAACATGATCAACCAACAATAAAAATAAAGCATGCATACGGAAGCAAATAACAACCAAACAAAAATAAAATCACACAAAACATGGGTTGCCTCCCACGAAGCGCTTTTCTTTATTTACGAGTCTTGTAGCTAGACTCAAGGTCATGGGTTAACGTGTATCGCTTATGCTCACATAACCAAGTGTGAGCCATCTAATAGTCGCCTCATCTTTCCTATAATCATCTCCTAACTCTAAGAATCCGCGATAGTATATTTTATTCTTTTCATGAGTATACTTAAGTCCTCTTCTCTTATCATTCTCACTTAGCATTTCTATAGGCGGATACCTACTACACTTTTCCATGGAGAAATCCTTGAACCTAGGGTGTGTGCGGGGCATTTGATAGACAAAGTCTTCATCCCCATCCGAGAATGTAATTAACCCTTCTATGAGTTTTTCATCGAGGTTGGTCAACCGTTTGAAAGGTCTTCCAAACACAACTTGGGTCAATTTATCATCAATAAATTCTCCTAGATTCTCCATAACCATGAACTCAACAAGATAAACCAAACTTCCTACAAACACATGCAATGGTATTGCCCTAGCCACAATATTTTCCCCTTTGTATTCTAACTCATCTACCATGATTTTATTATATTCATTACGCGAGATTATGTTCATTGGGAGAGATGAGTTAAGATAGGCGTTAAAGCTCTTAAATCCGATCTTACAAGGAAATTGCATGTTGAATGAGCTATCACACTCAATCCTAGTCCTAGGGTCGATATACCTAAGATGGTTTATTTCTTCTTCCATCCTATTCTCATTAATCACATCACCATCATCAAGATCCTCGTCGGAGTCTGAATAGTAAAAGGGACTAGCCCTACGGTCATCATCATGATCAGACTCCTCTAACTCAGAATTATTGTCAAAGTGGTGGTTGGGCGAAAGGTTAGGTGGGTTCTCGTTCTCAACTAAAGGGAGTGGGGCGGGCATTTGGAAAATCCTACGACGAAAAACATGAATAACAGGAATCAAACGATCAATGTTATTGTTATCCATCGAAATAGCTTACGAACAAAGGACACAAAGAATTAAGATAGACTAAAGAAAACCTAAAAATAAAAATAAAATCTTACTAGAAAGGAATCTAGCAAGTAGACCTAATAAAAAGAAATTCTAACCTAGACAATAACTATTCCCCAGGCTGCGGCGCCAAAAACTTGATGCGTGGGAATT
>JARVZY010009314.1:0-26759 GCA_030686995.1 Artemisia argyi
CACCTTTCTGATTTTTCCAAAACTTCAAAGATTTTTGTAGATTTGTTTATTTGGTTTCAGACCTTATGCTTTTGAGGTTTAGCACTCTACCAGCTCATCTTTGAGATCCCATCATCATTCTAATTTTGTGATTTTTTCTGTGGGGTCCACACCACTCCAAACTCACCTGCAGGGCATCCATTGCCCCTGCATCAGCAGACACTAGTCCACCACCACCACTTGGTGGTGGTTTTCTGGCCACCACAATGGTCCACAGCCATTCCACCTTGGTCCTTTCCACCCCCTCCTACCACACTCTTAGGTTTGACCCATGGTTTGAACTCATACCCCCTGGGCCCCACTTGGAATCACCACAAAACTTTGTCCCATTTTCAGTTCCAAAATAAGTTACCAAGTGCTTTTTATTGGCTTAATTGCTTAATTTGTGGTTACCTATTGCTTATTCTGGTTCAAACAAGTTTCCTCAACTTATTTAGACCAAATTCAGCCATAGTGGGCCCCACACAAGCTGGTTCAAGCTATTTTCTAGTTTTGGTCAATGAAAGTCAACTGTTGGACCTTTTAGTGTCCAAATTGTTCAATTTCAAGCTTTGTAAAAGTTGTTTTCGTAAAAGTTTCTTATTTTCAGTAGTGTAACAAATTTCAAAAATAAAATTAACAAAAATCCAAGTTTTAATTTAAGTGATAGTTTCTATTTAATGTAATTTAATTTTAACTTTCATTTTTAAATTTTTATTAAGTACTTAGCTATTTTATATTTTTCTTAAATTCCTCTTATATTAAAGTATTTATAATAATTTTCTTAGATTTTCATTTTATCATTTAGTATTTATTAGAATTAATCTTAGTTTTATTAATTATTAATTAATAATTAGTTTAAAATAGCGTAATTAGTTTTTATTAAGTAAAACATAGTTTTTATATTTTTTCTAGCTTTTATATAATGTAAAATAATTTTAGAAATTTTCTTATAATTTTTACTGTTCATTTTCTATTTTTCTTAATTTAAAATAATTTAATTAGGTAATTAATATATACTTAGTAATTAATTAATAGAAAATCCACAAAAAGACAAAAACACTTATTTTTAATTTTAAAACTTATTTTTAGATATTTTATAATTTTAGAAATTTTATTTTCATTTTTCTAGTGTTTAAATAATATTGTATTATATTTAAGTTGTTTAAATATTAATAATTAGTAATAATTAGTATTTAATTAATATTAAATAATTAATTAGTGTTAAAATTTATTTTCTTTTCCTAAAAATTTTCTTTTTACCTTTAAGTTTGTAAAAAAAGTCATTTTCACCCCCGGGTGTTTTCAGATTTCCGTTTTCACTTTTTATTTTGTACGTTTACGTTTTATTTAAACGTGAACGTACGCGTTTTAAGTTTTAAACGTTTCTGGTTTTTCTGACTTTCCAGTCTTGTTAATATAGTGTATTTAAGCTATTTTCTTTTATATTCCAGTAGTGTAGCCATCACAACTCACTTATACCCATTTCCGTCCAAATTCACCCGATCACAAACCGTTTTGTTTACCATCCACACCTCGTCGGGACATAACGACCCGGAGAAACACTATATTCCGCGGAGCATTGACTCTAGGCTGTTTGACCTTGTTGACCATCCTTTGGTTAGTTTAGTTGACCGTTTAGCATCAATCAGTGTCGTAACGCAGTAACGACAGCGTTGTTGAGGTGTCCATGTGGGAATGGCACCGAGCCCACGCCACTATACCCATCTCATGGATTCCTTTGATATCCGATTTTTTTTTAATTTTTTTTTAATTTTTTATTTATTTTTTTAAGGATAATTGTAAAAAGAAAAAATGTATCATACTTGTCATCGTTTGTATTTGTGTGTACCATTATTCGAATCCGATGATATCGTGCACATATTTTTAAATTTTGATTATTCTGTGTATCAGTTCCTACAAATACTTGATTCGATTTCCAAAAATATTTGATTGAATACACAAAAATACGCCAATTGATACACAAAATTATCAAAATTTGAATAGATGTGCACGAAATAATCGGATTCGAACAATCATAAAATTAGTCCTTTATTTAATAGTTATGAATACATAAAGAATAATTATGTTTTATTTTAAAAAAATTTCGGCCCCCAACGGAAGTGTCCAAGTTCCGCCATTGTAAATGATCTACATTTTTTCTCTTAGACGAGACGTACGTGCTTAAACCTTACAATCATTTGATTTTCTACACAGACATAGACATCGTCAATCTTTTCTATGATTTCACAAATGACACTTTCTTATGATGTATCGATCCATTATTCTTTCCATCAGAAGTGACTCCCCCAGCAAGACCTTCCGCACTACTATATTCAATAAACCATTTTACTAAGTTATAAATAGACATCTAAATTAAAGAAAGATTAATGACGTAACCTGCAACTTCTTGGCAATTACGGAAAGCAAAATCTGTTAATCAATGTCTCTCAAGATCCCAACTAAGTCAACTGCTCTGCTGCAAAAAGATAGTAATTACCATTTATATGTTGTTGTATCAAACCTTTTTTGATGTTTGACTTGTATTTATTTTATAGGGTTCGAGTCATGAACACTTGAGCAGATCATTTTAAAGGTTTATTTTAGTGGAAGTTTCGTATTATTTATATTAAAAACCTACATATTCCTTATATAAATACATGACTTATTCTAACCATAATCTCAACTTGGGGAATTTTCAGACTCAGCCTGAATTTTGTTACAAGTTAAAGACTAGTCTACGTGGCCTTTGGCTAGCTCTTAGTTAAGTCAGCTAGTAAAATAATAATAAACAGATCGATTCAAATTCAATTAAGACTATAATATTCGGAATAAATTTCAGAAGTGTCAATCATTATCATAAAGTCATTATAATGACCAGCTTTATATATGTCCTATTCTATACATATATGATTATTTAGCTAGAAAACATGGAGATATATTAATACCAAAGGGGTTAAAATTTTTGCAGTAATTAGTTAATGCAACGGAACCGGGACCAAATATAATCGGGTGCACAAATTTTTTGAAACCGTAATATAGAAACACATTTTGATGGACCGGGCATTTAAGATGCGTTTAGAAAAAATTAATGTTTTTTTCAAAAATTAACACTAGATCGAAAAAAATATCTTGAATGAAGTAATGCGTATCAAAAGTCAATGAAAGTATTTTTTTTCTTAGGATATAGGGTCAGTTGAACAAGTTGATATGATTGTCTTATAAATCAGCTTAGCTTAATCCAAAAACTTATTTTAAGAACAAGTGAATAGTTTTAAGGCACTTCTCTCGATACGTATAATATTGTAGTGATTTTGCTTGTAACATTTTAACAATATGGCGCGAAAAGAATGTGTTGTTTTCTTGTTTTTTGTTACATTGGTTTGTCTTTCTGGTGCATCTAAATTAGTATCTACAGAAAAAACTTTAACCGGGAAAACATACTCCAAAGCTCTCTCTAAAAGACCGATGATGAGCACTACCATCCATGATACATCCAGCCGCAGAAGACGGTCAATCCAGGAGCAAGGTGGTACAGATGTTTGTGCAGGTATGTTTTTACAATTCAGCAAACATTTTCAACACTTTTGTTTTGTCACTCTAGAATGGCAGGGGCATATTTGGTGTGTTGCTAAAGGACAAGATTTTTTAGTGTACTCAACTGTGGAAATATTTAATAATTTTATACGGAGTATTTATAATGATATTTGTTTAGATTGTTACAGTACTTCTATTCATAACTGTACTGATTTTTGGTGTTTTCGGTACTTCACTGCTTATACAGACATTATAAGGCCGAACTGGAACATGAAGAAGCAAGGCAAAAGCCCATGCCCAACTTTAGTTGTGTGGGTGCCAAAGAAAGAAGGCTTCACTGAGTTCGTCAAAATCAATGATAATCATGAAGTTGAAGGTGGCTTCTCCATTGCCATCTTCTGTTATGCCTTGCAGCTGTTACCTTACAATGTCCTACCTATTTTCAAACCTTTCATCAATGAGAAAGGGGAAAATAATGGTACCTACGATCAACTTCTAAGGCACATTGAAGGCCAGGTACATTTATTTTCTTACATTTTATATAAATAACACATATATACACAAATCCCAACAAACTAAGATTGTAACGTTTCAAAGTTTATAAGCTAACTGTTTCGTTATTTACAATCCTGTAGACATGTGAGGCTGTGGCAGGAGATGTAACTATACGAGGAGATAGAGCCCAGTATGTGTCCTTTACAATTCCCTATCTCAGTGCCGAGGTTTATATGCTGGTGCGTGGTTCACATGACTGGACTCAAACTCTGTGGACCTTCACAGAACCTTTTACCAATAGGGTATGGGTCGCATTAGTTGTCTCATATTTAGTAACTGGAGCTGCCCTTTCATATTTAGAAATTCGTGGAGGAAACCCTGAATTTGAAATCTCATTCTGTATGAAACTCGTAATGATCATCTGGTTTCCTATTTCAGCAATCTTCTTCTTCCATGAAGGTACTTACTGAGAGTTACGAAGATGGTTTAATGTCTCTAACAGTATTCCTAGGACTACAACAAATATGCTAAATCATATCTTCCCACTTATTGCAAACACGTAATTAACATATTTTTGTAGCACTTATTATTATTGTGCGAAGGTACTTTAGAACTTGTTAGTGTTGGACTACCTTTTCCTTTGTACTTATATAAGATAGCTCCCCTCTTCTAGCTGGAAGCAGTAACAATTGATTAGTTACATACCGTTTTTATTTATTTATTTATTTATCTATTTATTTATTTATTTTTTTGCAGGAAGGATGAAAAACAGGTGCTCAAAAGTTGTGCTTGTTACATTACTATGCATGATTTTCATAGTAAGCCAGATCTTTACCGCTACGTTGTCCTCGTGGTTGACACTGGATCAATTACGCCCTCGTTTGCCTTCAACGTTTGAAAATGTTGGATATCAAGATGGGTCCTTCCTAAAGGATCTTATAATTCGACAATACAACTGCACGGAGAAGAATCTTGTGCCTCTCACTACCATTGAAGAATACAAGGGTGCTTTGTCTAATGGCACTGTAAATGTTATATTCGATGAACTCCCTTACATCCAGCTTTTTCTTGCCAAGTACGGGTCTGAATACATGAAATTTGGGCCGATAAACCAGGAATCTGGAATTGCATTTGTGAGTCTAGCTTTTCTCTCTTTTTCACCCCCAGGAAGTATGAACAAAATTCCAATTTAGAAAGGGAATTTAAATACTACGTATATTAGATGGCTACAAACATGAGTTTTAGGACCCGTTTAACTTAAATTAATCTCTATAACCTTCTGTTATCTCACAAAATCGGATTTTCGTAATCTTTAATAATGAGATTTTTATTGGGACAATCTTTTTTAAACGTATCCAACTAATCACTATATTTTTCTGTGTATCATACTTTTTTTCCCCTATTTTACATACGAACTTTTAATAAGTTCTATTGTGTTTATTCTAAACTTTTAATAACTTATATTGTTTTTATCACTACAATGAGATGATGACATGACACTACTTAATCAGTCTATTAAATATAGTCATGTTTCGTTTAAATTATATATTGTTATATATTAACCACGTATACTCCAAACACCCTATTTTATCACTTAAGGGTGACATTTGTGGTTTGTTGTAAGATATGACTCATAGGTTAGGTGAGAGAAAAAGGGGTTACATGGGGTTAAGTGGAGATCCAGAAACTTACGGTAACCATGGTTAACGATCTCGTTCCATTGAGAAGGCTTCATTTCAGATATTAATTCATATTTTTTTATTTGATTCATTATGATACATCAATTAATAGTGAATCGATTCTACAAATCACAAATTTGATTCCCAAACCTTTGAAAAATGAGTTCTGGTATTGTTTCACTAAATTTGTATGTATCATTCACAATTGTACTTATATCGCAAAATCGTGAAATATTCAACATTGATTCAATTTTTTTTTTTACACATTTTGGATTTATATCAAATTAAAATAAGCTCTACACTTGAAAAGAATTGAATCGAAGTTAAAAGTGTATCGTAGTTGAGCCTTCTCAATTTCCATCTCCATTTAAATTATTCTCAATGGATCCAAATTCATGTGATTAATATATGACGAGAATAATTTAGACGAAACATGTATATATTGAATGAAAATTGATTAAGTAGTATCACCTCATCATTAAAATGATTGTGGCACACATAGTAGAATTTATTTAATGTTTTTTACGTAAAATAAGGAGAAAAATAAAATTTGATATGTATAAAAGAATATAGTGGTTAATCGGATACATTGAAAAATTACTATCAATTTCTTATTCTTCTACACTCATAAGGATTAGAACAAATTCTCTAACTTCGTGTCTTTAATATTCAGGCATTCCCTCTTGGATCTCCATTACTACAAACATTTTCCAAGGCAGTCATAAATGTAACTGAAAGTAGTATTATGATGGAAATGAAGAAGAAGTACCTTGGGTACTCTGATCCTGACACATCAGAAGCTAATCAAGTCGTTCCACCAAAGATTGATATTCAAAGCTTTATAGGATTATTCGCATTCATGGGGATCGTGATAATAGCCGCTATCTTCTACTCAAAAATTGCTACTATGCTTGAACAAAATAATGTTGGAGTTGGAAATGAGGCAGCAGTTCAAGATACGCTATCTGTAGAAGATTTTGTCACGTACATGACAATAGCCTCTATGATTGCTTCACACATTGCGAATTCAAATGATAACACCGGTAATGAAGAAAACTTACAAGTACCGGTTACATTAACGTAACAAGGTCATGTCTCGATCTCTTGTTATCATGTATATACGTTAGCTAGGCAGGTGTACCGTGTATATGACACATATATTTCATTTAAAGATTGAGATCATCTCATATTTCATTTTTTAAGCTTCAATTTACAAATTTATATTAATAATTAGTATACTTTATTAATACTAACAATGGTACCCACACAAAGCAATGGGTTTGGATGCGAATTTTATTTAACAATTTTTTTTGAACTTTTCGTTTTCCTAAGCAAATATTGTTTAACGATTTTCTATAATCGATAATAGTTTCTAGAGATTGTGTGATTGTGTTATAAGATTGTGAAGAATTAATATGCCATATTATTATTTTAATCTAAACGGTTATTAATTTTCACTATAAATTAAACATATTAAATTCATTATTTTAATTATATTTTATTATTGTAACATCCAATTTAATGTGCAATTAGTGTATTTTAAACCTTTTATTTTAATAATTACTAATAATAGAAGGTGTGTTAACTTATTTTTTTAACACTTTTAAAGATAGAAAGTACCAAATACAAATTAAGACTTTTAAAATAAAATGTCACAAATACACTATAAGAAGTAGCAATGTATTTTAATCTTCTTTAGTTGTACTTTGTAAACAGTTTCAAGATAACAAGATAATCAATATTATTGCTTTCTTCTTTATAAATTTCGAATGAAATTGTTATTTTCAAGGCCAATTGCATGAAAATGTATTAACTTGACATGTTTCGTAGTTCTGTGTTTCAATGTTCAAATATGATTATTCGGTGTAAAAAACATTTTTTGAGATGTTAATGTGTGTAGCTTATGGCTTATATATCATAAGCTTATAAGTCCATGTTAAGTGTTTCAATGTTCAAATATGAAAATGTATTAACTTGGCTTATGCTTATGTTATATAAGTAGCTTATGGCTTATATATCATAAGCTTATAAGTCCATGTTAAGTGTTTGAATTAGCTTATGTTTAGTGAGATGATAAACTTAAGCGTTTGATTTACTTTAGGTTATTAAATGACCAAAATGAACATGGGTTGAGAAATATGAATATTAGATTAGAGGAAGTGAAATTGTAATTTGTAATAGAACATGTTATATAAGTCCAACCCTTCTAAAAAAGTCACAATTTTGTGGCTTATTGCAAAACCCTCTTATATAAGCTCAGACGCCCGCTTATATAAGCTTAGCCAAACATTTAGTTTCGGCTTATTTAACACATATAAGCTAATAAGCTCATAAGCATTATTGTTGATACAAAAGTTGGGCGTTCCTTGTTTGGACTCATGTTCTCGTACCAATTAGACCTTAGTGCTTAAAACCTGCGCACTTAGAAAGCAAACAAACACCGTTAGGCTTATCGTGGGATTGTCTCCCACGATTATCCTCCGGCGTGAGAGTAAGTAATCGGTTTAGGGTTATAGTTGAAGAGTTATGGTTTTGTAATCGTACCTTTAATGAGAATTATGTCATTCTATATATAGGCGCAGAATCCTTGTAGGTTTCTTGCTCCTTACTCTTCGCACGCATAGTGCTTATCCAGTCCATGGATCCCTATCCCATAAATAGAAGATCCTTATCTAGACCATAAATAGTTTGGTTGGCTTTGGGCTGTCGTGAGCCCAAACCATTATGGCCCAAATCATTGTCATGATAGCCCACTCGTGATGGGCTTAGGCGCTAGTAATGTTTATCATTTGGGCTCGTGGCCCAAATATAGACTATACGTCATCATGTCCCCCCAGTCTAGTGTGTGTGGCTCGTAGCCGCAGATACTAGACTAGTAAGAGCAGCGGTAGGCGTGGCGGGAAATATTCAAATAATTACCGCCTAAGAGTGGGAACTATGTATCTAGTCCCAAAATATCTCAAGAGTACCTCGGGAAACGGGGAGTCTGTCCACGTGTCCATGGGAAAATGTGAAAAAGTGCTTGCACTCGTTTGCATGTTAGCCACACGATTCACTTAGTGGGATCCACGTGGCTAGCGTTTTAGGGTTTGATTACCCTGTATAAGTCACCGCCTCCCTTTTACTGTAAATCTCACATTGAAACTACCTCCTTTCCGCCATTTTTAAATCCTTTCAAAGCTATTTCCAAGAATCCACTATTTTATTAGGTAACCACGAGTGCGCACTTTAGCTAATTATGTTATTCTTTAGAAATGGTTCGTCAGTTAAAAGAGTTTCGCTCTGAGATGGATGAGGATGAACTACGTCAGTTCTCCTCTGATTATTTCATTCCTCTTGATGTGCATCCGGAAGTACCGCATCCCCATTAACTCCTATCTTGAGGAGTTTTTGGTTCATATGGGGCTTAGTCGTAACTATTTCCATGGTGCTGACGAGGTTCCAACGTTCCTTGACGAGAGCGGCTGGGGTGGGTGCTTGTCCTTTCTTTCCTTCGCATCTGTAATGTAAGCGCTTGATGCGTGGGAATCGCAACAGGCTTTACCTCTCGAGGGACCTCGAGAAGCTTACAACCCCCACCAGGCAGTGTACCTGATCGTTGTAGTATAGTATAGTGACAAGTACCGGGGGATTGATCGTTCAACTTAGGAATAGTGTCGCTAGGATTAGAAAGCCTAAATACTAGTTCTAAAGGTGAGGGATGATTATTTTTGTATTTTTATATTTTTTAGAAAGCAAGTAAAAATCTCGGGTTTTGGAAGAGTGGGCGGAATTAGTTGCTATTCAACTAACCCAATATTAAGATGCAATCAAAATAAAATACTAGAAATGAAATTAAACTAATTTATACTAAGGTTGTGAGCAGTAATTGGAGAAAATGTGTTTACTTAGATTTCACTACTCCCTAGATATCTTTTACACGTTAATTACTTGTTATAATTGCATGGATGACGGATTGTATTCCTTAATACCATTCATGGGGTGGCACACATAACTCCCCAATTCTATGAGCTCTTATCTCCTCCTACACCATGCCCAGCACAACTATATGGATTGTAAACAGTGGCTCATGCATTAAATACAACCAATAAAGACCTAGTGCGCGTTGGTTCATGTTTCTTAAGACGTTCAAGCATGTTACCAATTGGAGATCTGCCAGTTTTCTTAAGCCTAACATATAAATCATTCATCCAAGACAAGAATAAACAAGTAATCAACACATAATCAATATCTAGGTTTCATTAGATCTAAGCAAACACAAGAGAGATCTAGCCTAGCATGATAGAATTAAGACAAGAACATGATATAGACAACCAACACATAGACATATTGATTGAATTAGAAGAACACTTATCTTGATTAATCATGCAAGGTATCAAGGGGTTGGAACCCTTGAAAAACCTGTAAAGTTACACCAAAATCGTACTTAGGGTTTCTCCCAAAACTTTTCTCTTTAATGTGTGAAAATTAGAAAACTATATATAGAAAAATAGGTTTAACAGCGTCAAGAATAAACTTGTGACGCCGTCACCTCGCCGCCAAAACTCTTCTCGGACTGCCTAGATCTACTTCTGACGCCGTCAAGACTTATTCATTTCCAGGCCGTCATGACTCTTTTACTCTTGACGCCCTTCCTACGTGACGCCGTCAAATCTGTTCTGGATCGTCATGGAAATTCATGAAATTTGCTCTTGACGCCGTCAAGGTTTTGCTCTTGACGCCGTCACCTACTGTTTCCAGCATGGAAAATTAAGACTTTGGCGTTTTCTTCACTTTTATGCTCCAAAAAGTCCGAATTGCTTCCTTTTCCAGATTTCACTCCCAAAGTACCTAAAATCACAAAAGGAACGATTTAGGGCAATATTTGATCAAATAAATTCGGATTCGGGCTTAAATGACCCCCTAAAAACGGATCATTTTTCGCCTCATCATATACCCTTACACTTGAGATTTGCTTGTCCTCAAGCAAATGCGCTTTTATTCTAGTCAAAATACAAGTTAGGGGTCATTTAACACTAATATAAAAGTAATTACAACAAATAATCGTTCCACTAAAGACCAATAGACAAGCACGGAGGTCACACACTAGCACCTCACAAATAGTGTTTAGATACTCACATCTCTCGGGTGTAATAAAGTGTAAATTACAATATGGAAACGGAAGATATCTCTCACTACCTGTCGTAGCAAAATAGATTACCATAGGCTTGGGAAAGGATCAAACCTCCACCACATGGCGTAAGCACCTAGGATAAACTATCAAAGAGGTCTTTTAAAGGGTTGTAACGTTAGGTGTAGGGATATGAAATACACGGTTTTGTTGGATAAAGGAAGTTTTACTGGTGGCGAGTTAACAATCTTGGTCAATTACATGTACAATGTGGCGTTGCTAAGCCAAGACTAGACTCGACTTAAGCTAATAAATGAAAAATAACAAAAACATAAAATGAACATAGAATAAAAAGGGATGGTAGTCCGTATGTTTTTTTTCTCTTTTTCTTTTTCTAAATTTTTATTTTATTTTATTTATTTATTTTTTATTTATTTTTTTTTTGCATACACTCTTACCCTACCATCCAAAATAATACATCATAGGGGATGAGAATTCCCCTTACACTTGAATCTTTACATACTTTACAATAAACTATTCTAATGACTCGAATCAAGATAATCAAAACACTTGGAGCACTTTTAAGATTAACGCACATATGGGGGTAATATATGATGTTCTTCCCCATTACTCCATAAAATAAGTACTTACCCATGAGTCCCAATCGTCCCAAAACAATATGTACAAGGATATGACTCGACTTAGCAACCATGTAATCAATTAGATAGTTAACTTAGGGTTTAACAAATAACAATAATGCACTAAAAATGAGCGCATACACGGAAGGCTAAGGCGATTTGGTTGTACATTTAAGTGGGGTGTAACAAATTCTTCCTTTAAGTAAAATGCTTAAAGTTAGAAACGAAAAGATAGGCTCGGAGGGGTGTACTAGGTGTTTCGTGTACTAAAAATGAGTACAACACTAAGGGTGTGGGAAAAATTAGTTGACTTAACTAGCCAAATAATATGACATAAATGGTCAAGTAATCATAATACAGGTTTAACACAAGGGTGATCCTAATGCCTCTTATCATGTAGTAAATCCTACCACACGAATGTAGTCTCACTAGCGGTCTTGGGATGCATCACTAACGCAAGTTCTAGAATCTAAATGCTACCGGTACACTCATAAGCACTAATAGTAAATGCTTTTCCTATCAAATCTAAAGGCGAACCTCACATATTTGGGTGGAAAATTTTTCTGAATATACGGTTATGTGCTAGTCATACAATCTCCTATCCATGAGACGCTTGCTATGGCTAAAGTTTCACTCCTAAATGTTGTAAAAAATTTTAAATTTGGCGCTAAAATTGCACTAACAAGTATTTCTCATAGTTTTATTACACATCTACCATCAAACAAAACAAACTCAAGCGAAAGTACATATGTAAGGTATCATCTTTTTACCCTCCCCTTACACTTAAGATGAACATTGTCCCCAATGTTCAAGTAAAGAATGTAAAAGTGAAAAAGTAAAGAGAATGAAATCAAATACTCCCCTGATTCGCTCGGTATGGATAATAGGGTGGCCAGGTTAAATCTTCTTCCAAGAAAATGAACAATCAAAGCTTCCCTTCCAGAATATAAATCATCTGCTTGTCATACATAACCTGTAAAACCTGACAAAATAGACAAGACAACCTCGCGTAAAATCGGCGGCATCCTATATAAGTTTCTAAGTCCTAGAAAACAAGATAAGATATAATGCTTGTGGAATGAAGTTTGCAGATCTCCTGGAGATTATAAAACTTAATAATTGACAAAAACCATAAGACTCCGTTAGAAAAACAAAACCGGTAAAATTTCCAGATTTTAACTCCTGACGCCGTCAAGAGTAAACCCCTGACGCCGTCAGAATGGACCTGCAGAAATTCTTATGTTAAGTTTCCGGAAAATTTCTGGAAAAACTTGGTCCTACTTCCTGGAAAATCCTGCAAAACTTCATTATGACTCAATACAAGCATTTGACTCTAACAAATACGAATATACATGTTCATTTAATATTGTGGAGAATCATGATCGGTTTGTTTCTTAAAAACATATTTGGGGTTTCCCCTTACACTTATCTTTTGCAAAAATACTTCTAGGTGGAGTTAAGACTAGGCCAAAACAACAAAGTAAAGTATTTCCACATTTTAGTTTAGAAACATGATCTACCAACAATAAAAATAAAACATGCATACGGAAGCAAATAACAATCAAACAAATAAAATCACACAAAACATGGGTTGCCTCCCAAGAAGCGCTTTTCTTTATTTACGAGTCTTGTAGCTAGACTCAAGGTCATGGGTTACTACGTGATTCGGGTGAGTTCCTCATTGAGGACATCCTTGGGATCAAACTTAGGTTTCAACTTCCTATCGGTTTCCTTGGTATGGTATGACCTTTCAAACATTTCTCCATCCGGATCATACAAAGTCATCCTCATATGCCATGATCCGTCACCTTCTTTAGGTGGCTTGTCCCACCTCCATTTACATTTGTCTCCATTTATCTTTATGTTAATAGGCATTACGCTTAAGAACTCAATCATCTTCCTAAAGACTAAGGGGTCCTCAAAGGGGTCAAGCTCTTCATCTCTAGCTATGAGTTGTTCTACTGAATGTGTCTTTTCAACGAAATCTTTTTCTAGATAGAATGGGCATTGAGGTCCTATAAAGTTCCTTTCTATCCAAGGTCCATATCTAGACGGTCTCCTATTCATCTCTACCCAATGCGGTGTCGGTTCATCATCACAATCATAACTATGCTTCTTAACATCATACACCGACCAAGTATCACCTTCACCTACCGTGATCTTGGATTCCTTGCAATCTATCATGGCACTAGCGGTTGCTAAAAATCCTCTTCCTACCAATAATGGGCATGTAGTGTCACTAACCATGTCTAGGACGTGAAAATCCGCTAATATAGTTAACTTTCCTACGTGAACAACTACATCCTTAATCATTCCAACCGGGTGGGCAATACTCCCATCCGCTAGCCCTATCAATACCTCCGTTTCCTCTAACTTTCCTAGCTTAAGAGCGGTGAATAAGGACAAGGGAATCAAGTTGAGGCTTGACCCTAAATCGGCTAGTGTGTCGAAAGCTTTGGATCTTCCTATCTTACAAGGCAAAACAAATATACCTGGATCATCAAGCTTTTTAGGCAACTTGTTTTGAACGAAGGCGGTCCCATTTTTACCTAGCTTACACTTCTCATATTTTTCTAGGAGGGCACTATAGTAAGGAGCACGCGCTAAGACATCAATGACGGGGCGTTCAAGGTGAAGTTCTTTGAATTCATCGTCAAGGTCTTGCGTAAGAGGTGTTTCAACTATGCTTTTGACCGGCTCTATAGTGGGTGCTTTATTTGATTGGTCCTTTTGGAGAACTTGGTTTTGTTTGAAACACGTGCTCGTTGATTTAACCGAGTAGTATTGTGGACACGAAGTGGGTGACGAAACTGAGGATATGGAATTAACGGTTAGTTTCGGATTCTTGACCGTGTCGCTTGGGAGTGCTCCCATTTCTCGGTCATTGAGAACTTTCAACAATGCATCAATTCTAGTGGTCATCTCGCTTTGTTTTTGTTTGAAATCGGCTTCAAACTTAGATATGCGAGCTTCTTGAGATGCCATGAATTTTGTCATCAATCCTTCAAGATTGTTGGTACTACCATAGTTGTTAGAAGGATTGTTGTTGAAAGTACGGTTGGATGGTGGATCGTTTGGTTGGTAACGATTAGGCGGATTGGAAGAATTGGATTGATTTTGTTTCCACCTAAAGTTTGGGTGATTTTTCCAAGAGGGGCTGTATGAATCACCGTAAGTGTTTGGCTCGGGCTTGAAAGTGTACCACTTATCTCCTGCTTCGTCGGTACGCGTGGATGCGTAGTCCGCAAAAACTGTTTCGGGGAGTTCCACACAATCACGAGTGTCATGGGGACCACTACATAATTTGCATGAAGAAGTGATTTTGTTCACTTGGCTTGAAGGCTTCGGAGCTTCGTAAGATTTCATGAGAAACTTGACTTGGTCCTCAAGTTCCATGATCCTACGGTCGGGAGTGCTAGAATTGTTCGAAGGCAAAGATATTGCCTTGACCGTTTTGTTCAAATCACGGGGATCATTCCAACTTTCGTTGTCATAGAGAGCAAGATCTTCTATGAGTTCCCATGATTGTTCCGCACTAAGATCACGTAGCTTACCACCGGCCGATTGGTCAATGGCTCGCCTCGTGGAGATGTCGATATGGTCATAAAAAATTTGGACTTGGAGCCAAAGATCTATGCCATGATGAGGGACTTTTTGGAGTAAGTCCTTGAAACGAGTCCATGCTTCATAAAGAGATTCATTTTGACATTGTTGGAACATCAAGATGTCATTTCTAAGCTTAGTAGTTCTCCCCGGTGAGAAAAATTGAGCAAGGAAACGAGTGGTGAGATCATCCCATGTGGTGATGGATCCCGCGGGTAAACGCTCAAGCCATTGACTAGCTTGATCCCGTAGAGAGAATTGGAATAGGCGTAATCGAGTTGTCTCTCTAGTTTCAACATCTAGGTCTATGGAATCTACAATTTTGAGAAAGTCCTTAAGATGTTGGTTTGGATCTTCGGAACGAAGTCCATGGAATGCACATCCGCTTTGCACCAACCGGATGGTGTCGGATCGCAAGGGGGTCACATTGGCTCCGGTGAGCTCAATGGTGTTTCGGTAGCCTTGGTGGCTAGGTCGGGAATACTCTCCTAAGGTTCGGGGCCTAAGGGGTTCTAATGGTGGGTTTTGTTGTGGTGGGATGACGGGTTCAAAGAGGTTAGACCTTCCATGATGTCGGATGGTAAAGAGTTACGAACAAAGGCACAAAGAAATAAGTTAGACTAAAGAAGACCTAAAAATAAAAAATAAAATCTTACTAGAAAGGAATCTAGCAAGTAGACCTAATAAAAAGAAATTCTAACCTAGACAATAACTATTCCCCGGCAGCGGCGCCAAAAACTTGATGCGTGGGAATCGCAACAGGCTTTACCTCTCGAGGGATCTCGAGAAGCTTACAACCCCCACCAGGCAGTGTACCTGATCGTTGTAGTATAGTATAGTGACAAGTACCGGGGGATTGATCGTTCAGCTTAGGAATAGTGTCGCTAGGATTAGAAAGCCTAAATACTAGTTCTAAAGGTGAGGGATGATTATTTTTGTATTTTT
Source organism: Artemisia argyi (assembly GCA_030686995.1). Taxonomy (NCBI): domain Eukaryota; kingdom Viridiplantae; phylum Streptophyta; class Magnoliopsida; order Asterales; family Asteraceae; genus Artemisia; species Artemisia argyi. The sequence goes on from JARVZY010009314.1 coordinate 16,026, forward strand.
ATATTTTTTAGAAAGCAAGTAAAAATCTCGGGTTTTGGAAGAGTGGGCGGAATTAGTTGCTATTCAACTAACCCAATATTAAGATGCAATCAAAATAAAATACTAGAAATGAAATTAAACTAATTTATACTAAGGTTGTGAGCAGTAATTGGAGAAAATGTGTTTACTTAGATTTCACTACTCCCTAGATATCTTTTACACGTTAATTACTTGTTATAATTGCATGGATGACGGATTGTATTCCTTAATACCATTCATGGGGTGGCACACATAACTCCCCAATTCTATGAGCTCTTATCTCCTCCTACACCATGCCCAGCACAACTATATGGATTGTAAACAGTGGCTCATGCATTAAATACAACCAATAAAGACCTAGTGCGCGTTGGTTCATGTTTCTTAAGACGTTCAAGCATGTTACCAATTGGAGATCTGCCAGTTTTCTTAAGCCTAACATATAAATCATTCATCCAAGACAAGAATAAACAAGTAATCAACACATAATCAATATCTAGGTTTCATTAGATCTAAGCAAACACAAGAGAGATCTAGCCTAGCATGATAGAATTAAGACAAGAACATGATATAGACAACCAACACATAGACATATTGATTGAATTAGAAGAACACTTATCTTGATTAATCATGCAAGGTATCAAGGGGTTGGAACCCTTGAAAAACCTGTAAAGTTACACCAAAATCGTACTTAGGGTTTCTCCCAAAACTTTTCTCTTTAATGTGTGAAAATTAGAAAACTATATATAGAAAAATAGGTTTGACGGCGTCAAGAATAAACTTGTGACGCCGTCACCTCGCCGCCAAAACTCTTCTCGGACTGCCTAGATCTACTTCTGACGCTGTCAAGACTTATTCATTTCCAGGCCGTCATGACTCTTTTACTCTTGACGCCCTTCCTACGTGACGCCGTCAAATCTGTTCTGGATCGTCATGGAAATTCATGAAATTTGCTCTTGACGCCGTCAAGGTTTTGCTCTTGACGCCGTCACCTACTGTTCCCAGCATGGAAAATTAAGACTTTGGCGTTTTCTTTACTTTTATGCTCCAAAAACGTCCGAATTGCTTCCTTTTCCAGATTTCACTCTCAAAGTACCTAAAATCACAAAAGGAACGATTTAGGGCAATATTTGATCAAATAAATTCGGATTCGGGCTTAAATGACCCCCTAAAAACGGATCATTTTTCGCCTCATCAGCGCTCGTAATTTTAATAACTAAGTTGTTCTTGTTATTTGTTCATGTGTTGCGCAGAAATGGACTTGTTCGCCGTAGTGAAGCTGGAGAAGCCCAAACAGGTGGTAGTGGGGGTGCGTCCTCTTAGGGAAGGTGATGAGCCAATTTTAGAAGCTACTGCGGGGCACACAACGGTGTTAGCGTAAGATGGGCCTGAGGATTCTCCTCCCGCAGCTGCACTTGTTACTCCTGTGCAGAGTGTTCCTCCCTCTAGGGAGCAGTCTCCCGTTGTAGAGGAATCTCACACCGAGTCTTCCAACAATGTGGAAATCCTTGAGCCTGCTGTGAATGCTCAAGGTGTAAAGCGTAAGGAAGCGTTTGGTGGTTATGGCGTTGGTACTTCTAAGAGGAGGCGCCACCTTATTGCTGATGAAGAATCCTCCACAGTGGAAGATGTGCCCGCTCATGGCGCGGAGAAGGATGTTTTCAGGTCTTCACCATTTGTGTAAGTTATAATTATTTTTCTTTCTCCTTATTTGCTATACGCTGCCCTGACTTTCTTTATTTGTTTGTAGTGACCATGCTGCAGAGGGTGATGCAGGGTTTGTTGAGGGGTTGGTGGCACCTCAAGCGGTTCATGGTCATGTGGAGGAGCCGGTGGGAGCAGATGGAGAGATATCTGCGCAGCAGTTGATGGAGGAGCTAGCTGCTGCCGCTGAGCGCCAAGCTGAGTTGGTTGCTCAGTTGAAGGCGCGGTATGTTGGTGAAGGGGGTAGTATCGCTCAGAAGGATGAGGAGATTGCTCTAAGAGCGCAGTTGGCTGATGCGCGGGCTGATGTGGAGTCCACAACTGCTCATGCAAGACGACTTGCGGATGAGAAGCTGTCGCTTATGGTTGTGGTAAACCGAGAGCGTGGTGAGATGCAGCAGTTCAGAGCCAACTTATCATGGGGTCTAAAGTACCTTCAAGAGAAGAAGGGCGAGCACTTCGCCAATATCAATAAACTGCGCGCGCAAGTGGAGAATGCTCTGAAGGTGCAGGAGGGTAAGCTGCGGAAGCTAAGTATAGAATACGATGAGGAGTTATATCCTCATCTTATGTCTGTGATTGCTGAGCGCAGGTATGTATCTTTGATGTTCTTAATTACTTTCGTTTAACTCCTTTTGTCATTTGCTGATACGTATGTTATTGTCTTCATAGGTGGTTGATCAGCCATGGTCTGCGTTTGGCAGCCATGAGTACATTGGAGTCCCCAGAAGTCGTGGAGGCTTTTGGGAAATTTGTAGAGTGCACCGTGGCGCATGGCAAGGCGCAGGCTGTGGAAGAGCTGTATGAGAGTCAGTTGCTGACTGTTCCCCTTGCCGAAGTGCCCGGGTATAAGGCGGATGCTTTTGATGAGCTAGTGGAGGCCATGGAGAAGATGAAAGTCTTTGAATTTCCTCATATCGCCCACTTGGAGCGTGATCAGGATTATCCAATAAGTTTGATCATGCAGGGCTTGACTCTGGCCCGACATGTAGCTGAAGACGCAGAGGCGCATCCTGACTTCTTCTTGAAGCCAGATGAGTCACAGCTGAAAGTTCTTGTCTTCGCCCGTCCTCGTAATATGCTAAATCCCTTCGCTCTTGAGAAAGAGATTTCCCTGAAGAAGTGCTTGGAGTTGCATGAGACCAGAGCTGCACATAAGAAGGGGATAAAGGGGAAAGCTGTTCTCTGCGGGGTTGGCACAGCCCATCTTCCCCAGTCCGATGGGGTTCCCGTTAGCGTACCAACGGTGCCCCAGGAGGATAGTAGCCTCTTAAAGAGGCTGGATGAGGCCGGGGAGTTGGCGTCTTCAGCGAGTAGCTCTAGCCATAGGCGTGCTCATAGCATCTAGTTGTTTATGTATTTTTGTAGTTATGCCTTGTATAAACTCATGGTTTTTGGTGAATGATAGTATTGATCCTTTGCACGTGTATATCGTTTGTACATAGATTATTTGTCTCTATTGTGAAAAGACCTTCCAAGAGTTACGATGTGCTTAGGACAATCTTATATTAAGTCCATACGTTATCAAATATGTATTAAGTTCGTGACTTAACAAATATATGTGAAGATAGAATACAAAAATAGATAGGTGTGCAGCGTGCTACAGACACCATATCGAGGAACCAAAGGTATTGGTTTTTTGATTTGCTAATTACGCACAGTGTGCGTTATAGCGCATCCGTCGTGGAATGTATTTTGGACCAAGGTCACTTACAACATAATATTGTATGAACTTGGTGAGTTTGTTTAGGAATTTTTTAGTGTATGTTACGGTATGCAGCGTACTGCGAATGCCATATTTAGGGGCAATTGTCTTGAATCCAAGTTTGTTCATCGCGCACAGTGTGTGTCATGGTGCATCTGTCGTGGGGTGCACTTTGAACTTACTCCCGCGTCTTGTATGAAGTTAGTGGGTTTGATGGTATGCAGCGTGCTGTAAATACCATTCTTTTAGGAGTCAATTGTCTTGAATCCAAGTTGTTAAACGCGCACGGTGTGCGCTATGGTACATCTGTCGTGAGATGCACTGTAAACTTACTCCAACGTCTTGAGAGTGAGGTGTTTAACAAGGATACATGATCCGATGTTGATGGGTTTGCAACCCTCTTACTCAACGAGTTATTTAGTAGGTTTACTCATCCTGTCTGCCATCGTGGGTCTTAATAGGTGCATGCACGCCATGTAGGCAATAATATAAAGTAACAGTATTGAAACATAAATAAATAATGTAAGAAATAATGTTTAAATGTGTTGTGGAGTTAGCTAGAAACCACAACGTTTTATTTATTCTTGCAGGTTAAAAAATAAAGACAATTTCCTAAAAAGAAAAAAGTAAATACACAGACATTTATTGAGCACTTTCTAAAGTGCGGAGGTGTCAGTGTGTGGGCTGTAGCCTTTCCTAGAGATAGCATTTCTTTAGATTGCAAATGTTCCAGGTACGTGGTAGCTCGTGGCCTTTCATGTCGCGCACTTTGTACGCGCCGTTGCTTAATGCCTCTGTGACTTCGTATGGTCCTTCCCATTTGGGTCCGAGTTTGCCCGTGTCTTCTACGTGGCTTGCATCATTGGCGCGGTACACAAAGTCCCCTGGTCTGAAAGAAGTGTGTTTGACTTTTGCGTCATAATACTTCTTCATCTTTGATTTGGCTTTTGCTTCACGTATAGCAGCACGTTCGCGCCGTTCTTCTAACAGATCTAAGTCTATGCGTCGCTCATCGTCATTTGTTGTGACGTTGACTTCCGCTGTGCGGATGGTTGGCATTCCAATCTCTGCTGGTATGACAACTTCTGTCCCATAGACAAGAGAGAAAGGTGTATCTCCATTGCTGACCTTGATTGTTGTGCGGTGCGCCCATAGGACATGTGATAGTTCATCCACCCATCATCCTTTATGTCTGTCCAAGCGCGCTTTAATCCCTTCACCCAAGCTACGATTCGCGCGTTCAACCAAACCATTGGTTTTTGGATGCTTTACTGACGCGAAGTGTTGTGTGATGTTTAATTGCGCGCACCAATCCTTGAACGGGTTATCACAGAACTGTTTTCCGTTGTCCGAAATAATCTCTCCAAGTAGGCCAAAGCAGCATACAATGTTGTCCCAAACGAATCGTTTGACCTGGTTGCCTGTGATACTTGCTACTGCTTTTGCCTCAATCCATTTAGTAAAATAATCTATGGCTACAATGAGGAACTTTAGTCCCCCTGCCGCGACTGGAAAGGGTCCTGCAATATCAATATCCCATTTGTAGAATGGCCATGGTGAGGTGATGGGTGTCAACTCTTGTTGTGGTCGGCGCGGGATGGGTCTATGGACTTGGCAGTCATTGCATCTCTTTATCATGTCTCGCGCATCGCGGTGCATGGTGGGCCAATAGTATCCGGACCGCAGAGCTCGCGCCACAACGGACTGTGGTCCAGAGTGCATGCTGCATGACTGTGGATTTCTCGGAGCACGTAGTCTGCCTGAAGAGGTCCAACGCACCGGAGCCATGGTTGTAGGAATGAGCGCCGATATAGGATATTATCTCGAAGTTCGAATCTCTGCGTTGCGCGCCATATTCGTCGAGCGTCCTTCTGTTCTTGGGGGAGTGTTCCCTTGCTTATGAAGTCTATGATGGGCGTCATCCAAGTAGGATTCTCTTCCTCTATCACTGTGGATATTTCCATCTCAGAGATGGATGTATTCTTCAAGGTTTCCACTAGCACTTGCTTTGATAGGTGTGCAAAGCTTGTGGATGCGATTTTACTCAGCGCATCTGCTTTTCTATTTTCTCCTCTAGGGACTTGCTTGATGGTAAACCTGTCAAAATTCTTGATCAGGGACTTGGTCTTATCGAGGTATTGAATCATATGTTCCTCTTGAGCCACATACTCGCCTAACACGTGGTTGGCTACTAGTCGCGAATCAACATTTGCCTCTAGGTTGCGTACACCCATTTGAGTTGCTATGCGTAATCCAGCAAGTAAGGCTTCATATTCTGCCTCATTGTTTGTGGCTATGAATTCAAAACGCAGTGCGTAAGTAAATTCTGCTCCATCTGGGCTAGTGAGGATAAGACCTGCGCCTGACCCTTCCGCGCACGAAGATCCGTCCGTGAATAGAACCCATGGTTCTTGTGATGGTACTTCATTCTTCAATGGTGGGGTGTCATCATCTGGCTTCTCGATAATGAAGTCTGCCAGTATCTGTCCTTTGATCGCAGTGCGTGGCCTATAAGAGATGTTATGCTCGCTCAATAACACGCTCCATTTTTGTAGGCGTCCCGATGCATCAGGTTTAGAGATAACTTGCTTGATGGGTTGGTCCGTGATTACAGCTATTGGATGCGCTTGGAAGTATCTGCGCAGTCTCTTAGCTGCGAATACCAGGGCTAGGACCAGCTTCTCCATGGCTGTGTAGTTAGTCTCTGTCTTCTTGAGTGCTTTGCTTACAAAGTATATTGGTGTTTGAACAGCGTTTCTATCTGTCAATAGCACCGCGCTGACTGCTCCATAAGTCGCAGATAGATACATGATCAATTATTCCCCTGGTCAGGGTGCGACAAGCTTGGGAAGCGCTGCTAGGTGTTGTTTGAGCTGTTGGAAAGCTTCTTCCGCTTCTGGAGTCCATCGAAAGTCTCCCTTTTTTGTACAGTTCGTGAGTGTTTAAAAGAGAGGAAGCTATTTGTCCGCTGATTTGGACAAGAATCGATTTAGTTTGGCTAATTTGCCGTTTAATGATTGGACTTCTTTCAGTGTGTGTGGTGAAGGGAGTTCGATGACCGCTTTTGTTTTTTCTGGTCAGGGTTTAATGCCATTGGGTTCTATCAGGTACCCAAGAAACATGCCTTCTGTTGCTTCAAAAGTACACTTCTTGGGGTTCAACTTCATGCTGATTCTTCCCAATGTCTTAAACGTTTCCTCGATGTCACGCACCAATTCTTCTTCAGTATGGCTTTTTATGACTAGGTCATCGACATAAACCTCCAGGTTGCGACCCACTTGCTTCTCGAACGCGTTGTCCACTAACCATTGATATGTGGCTCTCGCATTCTTTAAGCCAAAGGGCATTTTTGTATAGCAATATACCCCTTGACTTGTATAGAAGGCTGTTTTTTCTTCATTTTCCTTGGCTATTTGGATTTGGTGGTATCCTTTGTATGCGTCTAGGAAGCATTTAAAAGGGTACCCGCACAAGGATTCTACCTTCCAATCTATTTCTGGTAGCGGGTAGCAGTCTTGTGGACATGCTTTGTTGAGATCGGTGAAGTCTACGCACATTCTCCAACTATCGTCGCTCTTCTTTACCATTACTGGATTGGAAAGCCAATGATGGTAATAGACTTCCCGCATGATACCTGCATCTACAAGCTTGTGTACTTCCTCCAGGATAGCTTTTGCGCGATCTGGAGCCTGACCGCGCTTTTTCTGCCGTATTGGAGGATATCCTTATCGGATTTCTAGCTTGTGCTCCATAATGGCTCGTGGCACTCCAGTCATGTGCTTTGGTTCCCATGCAAAGATGTCCAGATTCTTTTGCAATAGTGCGCACACAGTTGCTCTGCCCTTGTCGGACAGTGACCCCCTAATTGATATCTTTTGGTCTGGGTAGTCGGGGTGGATTGCAACTTTCAGGTTTGTCACCTTGGTTGTGTGCTGTTCTGGGGTGCGCGGAGCCTCATTTGTCACTATGTTACATTCTTTTGGGGGATGCAGTAGTGTTGTAGAGGGTGACGATACCTCCTTCTACTGGGAATTTGAGCATCCCATGTGCCGTGGATGGTACTGCGCGCATGGCCGATATTCCTGGTCTTCCAATAATGCCATTGTATGACGAGGGAGACCTGATTACCATGAAGTTTGATGAGGCGAAAAATGAACCACTTTTAGGGGGTCATATAAGCCCGGAATTGAATTTATTTGATCAAATATTGCCCTAAATCGTTCCTTTTGTGATTTTAGGTACTTTGGGAGAGAAATCTGGAAAAGGAAGCAATTCGGACGTTTTTGGAGCATAAAAGTGAAGAAAACGCCAAAGTCTTAATTTTTCTTTCTGGGAACAGTAGGTGACGGCGTCAAGAGCAACATCCTGACGGCGTCAAGAGTAATTTGCATGACGGTCCAGTACAAACATGAAGGCGTCACAAGTAGAGCGTCAAGAGTAAAAGACGTGACGGCCTGGAAGACCATAACACATGACGGCGTCAGATGTAGATCAAGGCAGTCCGAGAAATATTTTGGCGGCGAGATGACGGCGTCACCTATTTGGTCTTGACGCCGTCAGCCTCAATTTCCTATATATAGTTTTCTAATTTTCATTCATAAAAAAAGAGAAGTTTGGAGAAACCCTAGGGCCGAACCTATTACGAATTTTACAGGTTTTTCAAGGGTTTTCAGCCCTTGAACCCTTTCATGTGTAATTGAGATAAGTGTTCTTCTAATTCAATCAATATGTCTATGTGTTGGTTGTCTATATCTTGTTATTGTCTTAATTCCATCATGCTAGGCTAGATCTATCTTGTGTTTGCTTAGATCTAATGAAACCTAGATGTTAATTATGTGTTGATTACTTGTTTATGGTTGTATTGGATGAATGATTTCGATGTTAGGCTTAAGAAAACTGGCAGATCTCCAAATGGTAACATGCTTGAACGTCTTAGGAAACATGAACTGACGTGCACTAGGTTTTATTGGTTGTATTTAATGCATGAGTAAATTCTAATGATCCCATGTTAGGAGCTTCTTAGCCGGCTCGACATAGGAGTGAAGTAGGCACTCATAGGATTGGGGAATTAAGTGCGCCACCCCATGAATGGTATTAAGGAATACAATCCGTCATCCACGCAACTATAACAAGTAATTAACGTGTAAAAGATATCTAGGGAGTAGTGAAATCTAAGTAAACACAATTTCTCCACTTATTGCTCACAACCTTAGTTTAATTTAGTTTTATTTTCATTTCTAGTATTTTATTTTGATTGCATCTTTAGTATTGGGTTAGTTGACTAGCAACTAATTCCGCCCAAATCCTTCAAACCCGAGATTTTTATTTGCTTTCTAAAAAATATAAAAATACAAAAATAATCATCCCTCATCTTTAGAACTAGTATTTAGGTTTTCTAATCCTAGCGACACTATTCCTAGCTGAACGATCAATCCCCCGGTACTTGTCACTATACTATACTACAACAATCAGGTACACTGCCTGGTGGGGGTTGTAAGCTTCTCGAGATCCCTTGAGAGGTAAAGCCTGGTGCAATCCCTACGCATCAAGTTTTTGGCGCCGCAGCCCGGGGAATAGTTATTGTCTAGGTTAGAATCTTTTTTTATTAGGTCTACTTGCTAGATTCCTTTCTAGTAAGATTTTATTTTTATTTTTAGGTTTTCTTTAGTCTATCTTATTTCTTCGTGTTTTTGTTCGTAACTCTTCACCACCCGACATCATGGACGATGGGAACATCTTTGAACCCGTCATCCCACCACAACAAAACCCACCACTAGAACCTCTTAGGCCCCGAACCTTAGGAGAGTATTCCCGACCTAGCCACCAAGGCTACCGAAACACCATTGAGCTCACCAGAGCCAATGTGACCCCCTTGCGATCCGACACCATCCGGTTGGTGCAAAGCGGATGTGCATTCCATGAACTTCGTTCCGAAGATCCAAGCCAACATCTTAAGGACTTCCTTAAAATCGTAGACTCCATAGACCTAGATGTTGAAACTAGAGAGACAACCCGATTACGCCTATTCCAATTCTCTCTACGGGATCAAGCTAGTCAATGGCTTGAGCGTTTACCCGCGGGATCCATCACCACATGGGATGATCTCACTACTCGTTTCCTTGCTCAATTTTTCCCACCGGGGAGAACTACTAAGCTTAGAAATGACATCTTGATGTTCCAACAACGTCAAAATGAATCTCTTTATGAAGTATGGACTCGTTTCAAGGACTTACTCCAAAAAGTCCCTCATCATGGCATAAATCTTTGGCTCCAAGTCCAAATCTTTTATGACCATATCGATCTCTCCACGAGGCGAGCCATTGACCAATCGGCCGGTGGTAAGCTACGCGATCTAAGTGCGGAACAATCATGGGAACTCATAGAAGATCTTGCTCTCTATGACAACGAAAGTTGGAATGATCCCCGTGATTTGAACAAAACGGTCAAGGCAATATCTTGCCTTCGAACAATTCTAGCACTCCCGACCGTAGGATCATGGAACTTGAGGACCAAGTCAAGTTTCTCATGAAATCCTACGAAGCTCCTAAGCCTTCAAGCCAAGTGAACAAAATCACTTCTTCATGCGAATTATGTAGTGGTCCCCATGACACTCGTGATTGTGTGGAACTCCCCGGAACAACTTTTGCGGACTACGCATCCACGCGTACCGACGAAGCGGGATATAAGTGGTACACTTTCGATCCCGAGCCAAACCATTACGGTGATTCATACAACCCCTCTTGGAAAAATCACCCAAACCTTAGGTGGAAACAAAATCAACCCAATTCTTCCAATCCGCCTAATCGTTACCAACGAAACGGTCCACCCTCCAACCGTACTTTCAACAACAATCCTTCTAACAACTATGGTAGTACCAACAATCTTGAAGGATTGATGTCAAAGTTCATGGCATCTCAAGAAGCCCGCATATCTAAGTTTGAAGCTGATTTCAAACAAAAGCAAAGCGAGATGACCACCAAAATTGACGCATTGCTTAGATCTAATGAAACCTAGATGTTAATTATGTGTTGATTACTTGTTTATGGTTGTATTGGATGAATGATTTCGATGTTAGGCTTAAGAAAACTGGCAGATCTCCAAATGGTAACATGCTTGAACGTCTTAGGAAACATGAACTGACGTGCACTAGGTTTTATTGGTTGTATTTAATGCATGAGTAAATTCTAATGCTCCCATGTTAGGAGCTTCTTAGCCGGCTCGACATAGGAGTGAAGTAGGCACTCATAGGATTGGGGAATTAAGTGCGCCACCCCATGAATGGTATTAAGGAATACAATCCGTCATCCACG
>JARVZY010000941.1:0-26302 GCA_030686995.1 Artemisia argyi
AGATTTCCAAGTGTATTCTCAGTTTCATTAATGTAATTTAAAGTTATTTTAATCAATGATTCAAGTTCTTAGTGCTTAATTCAGTTTTCATAAAATATTGCTCAAAATCTCATGCTAGCTTAAAAACTGTTAAATGCTCTTGTTTACTGTTCCATTACACTCATTTTAGTTTAATCATAAGCTTTTGTAAGCTCACTAAGTATCTAAACTAGTTTTACTTCAAAATCCAAAATTACTCAAAAATTCAAGAAAAATAAAGAGAAAAAAAAATTAGTTTGCAAGAAAGAAGAAGCAAAGATTACTGTGGAGGGCGTTTGGTTTAGTGCTTATTGGTAAGCTATAGGACAGGTGTGAATCCTTGGTTGTCACTTTTCAGTTTGGAATCATTTCTTGTAAGCAAAGTTCCAACTTTTTGCATTTCTACTGTACAACTACTTATTGATACTTTTCTTTTTGTTTTATGCTTATTTGATGTTTATTAGTTAAGTACTTATTGAAATATTGCATGCTTGTTCATTGATTATGTTAGTTGCTTAGTATTCACTTTCCACAGTCACATTAAGGAGTGTTTGGATTTAGGTTGTGTACTGTGATACAAGGTTTACTTGTTGTTAACTTGGGTTCTCACACATCACTAAAGGTCATATTAGCTCAGTTTTATCAATAAATCCAGTGTTCTTGTGAGCCAAAGTCAAAATCATCATCCCTCACTCATCACAGTCCACTGTTGGGACAATTGGTTTCCAAACCATTCAAAACTCTTTCCATAGTTGTTGTTTCAACTTATTATAGTTTTAATATAGCTTATTACAAGTTTTTCAGTCATCAAATTAAGTTAAAAAGTTCACAAAAGTCAAATCTTAGGTTTTATAGAAAAGTCAAATTTGCATTTCTTAGTTTTTTCCAAAAGTTGCCAGATTTAATGTGATTTTTCTGTTAGGAGTTAACCTTTGGAACTTGTTTCTTTTAATTGTCTACCACCTCATCTACATGTTTCCATGGTCTGCTTATTTTTGTGAATTTTGTAGTGGGCCCCACAGCTCTCCAAAGTGAGCTGCAGGGCTGTGATCTGCTCTGTCTCAGCAGATACACCACCACCACTTGGTGGTAGTTTTCCAGCCAACCCAGTGGGCCCCAGCTCATCCTCCTTGCACCTTTCAACCCCCCTCCTAGTAGGGATCATCTATTGACCATTTGGTTGACCTCAATCTCCCTGGGCCCCACCTGAATCAGCACCTAAAACTTGTCCCAGTTTCTGAATTCACACAAGTTTCTTAGAGCTTATTTTGTAGCTTATAGCTTATTCTGTGGGTACAAATTGCTTTTTCTTGCTCACACATGCTCAATTAACTGATTTGGACCAGATTTCACCATAGTGGGTCCCACTTGAGGCCATTTTAGCTTATTTTGCACATTGGTCAACTTTGGTCAACTGTTGACCATTTTAGCTCATATTGTGCTTATTTTTAAGTTCTAAAAAGTTTGTTTTTGCAAAAGTTTGTTGTTTTTAGTTGTAAAATAAGTTTGTAAAAGAAAAATCAAGAAAAACAAATTTAAAATTAAGTGATAGTTTCTATTTAATGTAATTTAATTTTAATTTTCATTTTTAAATTTTTATTAAGTACTTGTCATTTTTATATTTTTATTAAATATATCTTATATTAAAGTATTTATATTAATTTTCTCAGATTTTTATTTTCTCATTTAGTATTAATTAGAATTAATTTTAGTTTTATTAATTATTAATTAATAATTAGTTTAAAATAGCATAATTATTTTTTCTTAAGCAAAACCAAGTTTTTATATTTTTTTATAGCTTTTATAAGTTGTAAAATAATTTTAGAAATTTTATTAGAATTTTCACTGTTCATTTAGTATTTTTCTTAATTTTAAATAGTTTAATTAGGTAATTAGTAATTAATTAATAGAAAATTCACAAAAAGACAAAAATACTTATTTTTATTTTTAAAGCTTATTTTTAGTTATTTTATAATTTTAGAAATTTTATTTTCACCTTTTTAGTATTTAATTAATATTATATTGTATTTAAGTGTTTTTAATATTAATAATTAAGTATTAAATAGTTTTTAATTAATATTAAATAATTAATTAGTGTTAAAATTTATTTTCTTTTTCTAAAATTTTTCTTTTACCTTTTAGTTTGTAAAAAAGTCATTTTCACCCCCTGGGTGTTTTCAGATTTTCGTTTTCACTTTTTATTTTGTACGTTCGCGTTTTATTTAAACGTAACGTACGCGTTTTTAGGTTTTTAACATTTCTGATTTTTCTTACCTTCTAGTCTTATTCATATAGATTATTTAAGCTATTCTCTTGTAGATTCCATAGTTCAATCAATCTCAAACCCCTTTCCCATCCAGATTCACCCGATCACGAAACCGTTTAATTACAATTCACACCTCGTCGGGACATAACGACCCGGGGAAACCTTATACTTCCGCGGAGCATTGATCTAGGATGTTTGACTTTGTTGACCATTCCTTGGTCAATATAAGTTAGGTGGTTCGGGCTCAATCACTGACGACGTTAAGTGACGCCGTCACAACTAAGTCGGTGCAATAGAGAAACCCTAAATGACGGCATCACAAGTAACAAGTGACGTCGTCACGTTTGTAAATCTATATATATTTTCGCAGTGTTTTCATTGTTAGTGTGCAACTTTGGTATAACTTTGGAGGTCCGAACCCTAGGTGTTTTTATGTGTTTTTCCAGGCCTTTTGGCCATGAATACTTCAATGTATTGAGAAGATAAGTTATTTAATCAATCATTCAATTATGTTTACTTGTGTTTGTTTGATTTCTTTACTTGCTTTTCTTTTTATTACTATAGTAGGCTAAACTTAATAGTATTTGCTTAGGATTGCATGAAACCTAGTTATTATTATGTGTCGTCTCTTGTTTAATTAGTTGATTTGTGTTAGGAGTTGGAAAACTGGCTAGGTCTAATTATACTAGCTTGAACATCCACAAAAACTTTAGTTGATAAATAGTTAACTTGATATTCATTGTATTTGACACGTGAATTCTTAGTTGCAACACGAAAGATAGGATTAAGGCATTCTTAGGCGCCGTCCATTTAGACGGAATTCATGGGCGTTAAGGAATAACCAACCCTCGGTAGGTATTAAGAAATAACTTGCTAATTAGAACAATGACGTGACAATTCGGCTAGTTAACAAAAGATAACTAAGGAGTAATGCAATTCTAAGTAAATACACGTTCATCATACTTGAAGTTCACTAATTTACTTTTCCTTGCATTTAGACTAGATTTATTTTAATTCATTTTAATATTTTAAAAACCAAACTCTTAAAACTCAAGATTTTACTTGCTTTCTTATAAATATAAAAGACCAAAAATAATCTTCCCTTAACCCTTGGACTTAATTCGACATACACTTCGAGCCTACCTCACTATTCCTCTAGAGAACGATCAATCCCCTGTGTCTTACCTATACTACACTACAACGGTTAGGTATTCTGCCTAGAAATATTGTAAAATTTCTTGTGTTTTGCATAATCCGCATCAAGTAACAATTAACGGTTTGTGAGATATTAATTTTTTAAATAAGAATGAAAGTGTGTTTTTTGTTTTGATAAAATAAATGAAGGATTGTGATTAATTCATTTGTTCTAGAAAGAAAATGAGGTTTATAAACCTGAGCATATATTAGATTGTTAGACCTCAAGCAACTAAATTATGCATTTAACAAAAGTAAAGTTTCAAAGATTTTATAATACCATTTTTTTTACTTTATGCAACTTTAGGTAGCTAAAATTTAGCTGTAGAAAAAATTTCTTATTTTATTGTTTATAGATTTTTTGAGAAGAGAATGATTTTCTTCTCTAAAAGAGAGTTGATAATTTTAAAAACCCATTTTGATTGAGTTATACTTTTTTCGTTTTTAAAAAATATTACTTTGGATTGCAACCGTGGGCGGCGATGACGAGATTAAAGGTGGAGTTGTTACTAATGATGATTAGGGTTAGAACGAGATACTTGAATTATAGATTGAGAAATTTCGTATTTTTTTTCTTAGAGACAATTGAATGATAGATTAGGGTTTTCATTTTTCTAGTTAAAATTTGGTAAGTGGGAATTTCATTTTTTTAAAATGAGAAAAAAAAAAAAAAAAAAAAGTGACTAAATGGGTTTTTAGTTTTTCCATTTTCTTGTAAAAAATTTTCTGGAAAAACAAGATATTTTTTACTAACTAAACACACTCTTAATTTCTTATTTATGTTTATAAAAGATTATTTTGTTAGCAAAATGAGAGAAGTTTAATACGAGTAGATCATTTTGATAAAAATTTCATCTCAAATAATTATAAACAAATGAAAAAAAATGCGTAAAAGGGTGTATAATCTGGTTATCATCTACTCCCTCCATTTCAAAATTATTATCATAAGAGAGAAAACTCAAAGTTTAATAAAAGTTGAGACAATTTAATTTTCAACCACTAAAATGAAATATTCCTTTATTAGATTATCTAGTTTTTACTTAATAAAGAAAGTGGACAATTAGTTTGAGACATTCAAAATGAAAAATATGGACAATAATTTTAAAACGAAGGGAGTAATATAATCAGGAATTAAAAAAATAATAACGTTGATTGGCCAATATCTTAAATAGCAAAAAGATGCTATTACATGTTTTTAGGAGGATTTGAACTTGCATCTTGTTTGTCAACTACCCTCTCTGTCTTAAAATAAGTGTCTTCTGACAAAAAAACATAGTTTAAAAAACATAACTATTACTCCATTCGTCTCAAAATTATTGTCCACTTTGAATTTTCAAAGTCAAAATGGTATAACTTTGACCAAAAATATATATTTTTTATTATATAATACTTGATAAAAAATTATACCATTGAAAAGTAGACTTAAAACCCAATTCATTTATATATTTTGCATCAAATATTATATAATAACCACAAAAATATTTAAGGTCAAAGTTGAAAAAGAAATACTAAAAAAGTCAATACTGAACAATAAATTTGAGACGGAGGGAATATTATTTTTTCTTTTTTACTTTTTACAGATCGATAGTTTTATTTTTAATTAATTATTTAGGGTGATTTGAAGATGATGCCAAAAGGTATTGTTTGCTATGTTTGTGCGAGTCCCATATAATTGAGAATGAGTACAAAATATTTGTCTTTCTGTTATATTTTCATTTTAGGTAAGTCCATATCTTACATCAATCCACTCATATTTTACTTTATTTTCATTTTTAAAATAATAACAATTTTTAATGTATAAACTAGTTATAATACCTTCACACGTGCTGCTTTTTTTTAAAATGTTTTGAATGATATTTTTTTATTTATTAAAAACAAATAATTTAATCTTTATTTTGTTTGATTTATAATTTTTAATTATAGTTTTTTAATATTATAGATAATCATTTAAAAAGTGTAATTATATTGTTAGTTGCATCTTTTCTATATTTTTTTGCATTTATCTTCTAATTATATAGTATATAAACAAAACAAATTTATAAATTTATAAATTAAAAAATTACCTAATAAGGAAATAATATTTTTTTGAAATATGAAAAATAATATTAATTAAATTATTACTCAATAAGGGAAGGTTGAGTTTTTGAAAATACAAAAGTCCCCACTTAGGGTTTTGTTTTATTATATAAAAGATTATATTTATTTATAACATATATATATATATATATATATATATATATATATATATATATATATATATATATATATATATATATATATATATATATATATATAATATATTATTTTACTGTATTTATCACTCTACTCATTTAATTTAACTTATACTAAATTTAAATTCAAAATCTTAATCCTAAACCCGTTTACTAACAAAACAGACCCTAACTGTTTTCTTTAAACTTTATAATTATAACTTCAAGCAAAGGTAATATGTATGGTAAACTCTATCATGTATTTTTATTTATTTTTAGCTAATTGATCGATGCACTCAAAAAACGAAACATGTGCGGATTATCAATAAGTTAAAATAGAGATTTTCTACAATGTGTTATGGTGATACATGCTTAAAATATTTAATAAACTAAAATTACCATAATTAAATGTAAATTGATCTTATTACTTTCTAAATTTTTTTTTATTTGCCAAGTTTAACACCAATACACCATATACATAAAAATAATTTTAATTTAAAATTTAGTTATGTTTAATTAATACTTCTAGAGGAGAGTTATATTAAATACAAAACTTTTCTTACATACCAAGGGACTCATCCCCGCCATCCATGTAAAAAGAAATCAATGATTGAGATTAAAAGCATTTGAATATTTCACTAATTTTTTATAATTTAAATATCTCTTAAACTGTTAATCATTGAGCGAAAATAATTACACCATCGCAACGAGCATTTAATTATCTTTCTATAGATAGACTATTTGATATATTTTCGACAAATTTTTTTTTTTCGTTTTTTTCACATTTTTTTTCGTAGCCGAAAAAACATATATGATATGTAATATCATATATGATATTATATGTAATATCATATATGATTTTTTCGGCCACGAAAAAAAACGTGAAAAAAACGAAGAAAAAAAATTGTCGAAAATATATCAAATAGCCTATCTATAGAAAGATAATTAACTGCTCGTCGTATCGGTATATTTTTTTTCGTTTAACGATTAACGGTTTGAAAGATATTAATCTTTGAAAAAAAAAGATGAAAGTGAGTTTTTTAAATTGTTAGGATTAATCACATCCATTAGATCAAATAAAGATAAAAAAAAGATTAAGGATGAAGATTAGTCCCTTGATATATAAAAAAGATTTGATCATCAAATGATACTTCTAAACCTATGTCATGGCATGAATACAAGAAACCTCTTAAAAATATTCCATTATCATATATGATATTTTTATTTTTTAATTCATCCAAATATCAACGCGGCACCGCATACTACTGTCAATGTGCAGGGTCGGATTTAAGTCTATGCAGGCAGGGCAACTGCACTTGGCCCAAAATCCTTGAGGGTCTCCAAAAATATTTTATACCTAGTTTTTTTAAAAGGTTTTTGTAACTTGTGCCCCAAACACACAAAAATGTGTACCTTTTGTGAATTAATGTGTACTTTTCTGTGGGTCTCTGTCACTTTTTAAATAAAAAACAGTTTTTTTGTACTTTTTGCAGGTTCATTAGTATTTTTTGTGTACTTAACTTGTGCTCCCAGGGCACAAGTTAAAAAAACCCTTTTGTATAAAAGCCCATTTTGTGATTTTCTTTTTTGTTGTAGCCTGTAGCCCTGTAGCGGATCACGTGAATAAATTGTATTTTTGAACTAAAATCGAATAACTTCTCCTCAGGAGGATAGATGGGGCGATTTTGTTCTTAGAACCGACAATTTCGAATTTCCATTAACTCCAATTTAACATGCGAACATATAATTAAAAAAGCACATCAACTAATTACAAGTTTACAACCGTCCCACTAATTGCCCTGTTCGAAGGGGAGCTTTATTATTATTATTATTATTATTATTATTATTATCAATTTTACTTTTAAATCTGTTTCCTTTAGAATGGAATTTACATTTGAAACTACTTTTTTCTTTTACAAATACTATCGTTACATTTAGCATTATGAGAGAGAGAAAAAAAAAACTATGCTCATGTTTTATATTATAACAAATTTTCGTATGTCGTACAAGTACTTAGTGCTACGTGTTTGAGGGTCTACTTTACAGTTGTGGCATAGGGCTTTAAAAATCCACGAGACGGCCCTGTCTATATATATATATATATATATATATATATATATATATATATATATATATATATATATATATATATATATATATATATATATATATAAACTCATTAATTAAAATATCTTGTTATGAAGATGAAACCAGGTCATTACTTGTGTAATATATATTTCAATAATGTGGATATATAGGTGGTTGATTGTGACAGGATAAATTAACCGAAAGAAAACATGATAATGTAAAATACGTCAAAAGGTGCATACGCGGAGTCAGGATTAAAATTTAAAGAGAATCGTATTTAAAGTAAAAATTATAATAATAAATATTGCTCAAAAAATTATTTATATTTCTTAACTCATGATTAAACTTAAAACACAATAATAAATAAGATAAATTAGAAAATAATAACTTGACAACTAAATTTATTTTAATATTGTATCTGATTATTAAGTTATTTGAAATTTTAATGAGAATAAAGAGAATTAATAGTAAATATTACTAAAAATTGGTTTATGAGCTATACAACTAATAAATAAATTAGACACATTAAAAGTAACTCAACATTCACCAGTAATCCTACTAGCTTCACTTATGAAAAGATGTGACAAAGATGTCAAAAAGTATACATAGATGAAAACGAGTTCATCCAATAGTCGACATGATGAAAAAGATAAAAGAAAGAAATATTACTCCCTCACTAGTAAAAGTCTAAAAGACTAAAACCATCTTTTCATCTTTGTCAGAAACAAATATAGTTTTCACCTACTTGCTAAAATTAATTACAAAATAATGCTAATGTTATTCACAGTAAGAGGATTCAATTTCCTTGTTTTTTCTGTTACGTCAACTTTTTTTTTACAGCAACCTGCAGACGATTGTGTGCTCCAATAATGCAACCAACTACATTTTTTTAAACATTTTAAACTATAAACTTAATAATTAAAACATTAATTTCATTAATAAATAAAATAGTACATCGATTGAAAACATAAACTTAAATATCACATAAACTTCAATTATAATCTAGGTGATATTAGGTTTGAGAGTTGTTGTAGCCGTAACCGTCGTCGTAAGGATCAAAGCTCGCCAACCTCTCTGCTCCAAACTGAGCTTCCAACCTGCTCAACTCCCGCTCCTTGTCAGAGTTCCAGCCACCATCATTTGCTGCCACATTTTCCTCAAAACTTAGCTGAAAGTGATCCAGACGAGACGAGGCAGATGTTGTTGTTGCTCAACAACTCTTGGTGCAGATGAACTTGATGCACCTTGTTCAAATTGTTGTTGTTCAACCATAGCAGCTTTCACATTTTCTTCAAAACTCAAACGAATCTTGTTTGCTTTTTGGGCATATATCTGACTCACACAACCACGCAATGTCTCAACAACGGCATGATCTTTACGAAATTCATCGTACAAAAACTGGTCGATCACAAATTTTCTGTCGTCAGAGATGTGATCGCACTCTGTGTATCGTGTTCTCATTCCTTGTTTGAGTGCCTTCTGTGACTAGCCTAACATTTTTGTTATTGAGTCGAGTAATACAAAATGAAAACCATGAAAGTCTTACTTTGCTATTTACTGTTTACAGATGAGGTAGTGCTAGACGAATATTTACAGATGAAAGTCTTACTTTGCCTTCTGTGACTAGCCTAACTACAAATAATTATATTTCTAAATTTGTGGTTTTGGTGTAACATTCATTGGTTTAATTTGTAGTTATTGCGAAAAATAAAGTTTATAGGTGTAAAAATGACAAATATAAAAATTTGAGGATTAAGCAATATTTAATTTATTAAATTAATGATAAATATTGTTATCATTTTTAATTAAAAATATCTAAAAGAAAAAAAAATTAATTTAAAAAGATAAGTTGGGTATAATACATTACTCATTTTTAAGTTTGTAAATTTCAATATAAGATATAATCCGTGCTTTATGTATGTTTTACTTATAGATAACATACCATTACAAAACTCTAAAATTCCAACGGACCGTAGGTTCATGATCGGGCTTGAGCCACCTAACAGAAACTATCATCTAAATCAACTAATCAAGGTTGCAAAAAATCGTTAGGTGGTAGCTGGGCGGCCGGGTACCGCCTAGCGATTAATCGGTTAAGCGGGGATTATTCAGATTTGATTTTTTATATATAAAATTATCAAAAATTGAAACTACATATCTAATTTGACCGATCTAGCCGATTTTTTTTCCTGATTTGGCTGATTTATGCCTGATTGGCCGATTTCTATTTGTAACCAAGTTGGCTGATTTATTCGATTTATGCCTGATTTAGCCGATTTTTATCTAATTAATCGGTATGTTAACCGATTTTTTACCAAACCGATTAATAAGACAGATAAGTGAAAATCTTGGCGGTTAATCTCCATCTAGTGATTAATCGTCGATTAATCGGCCGCCTAGGCCGATTTTTGCAACACTGAAATATAATTCTCGCTCACGCTCCGTGTGATGAAACTACGAAAGCTTGAAGATCATAATCAGGCTTAAGCCACCTAACGTAAACTATCATCTAAATATATATAATTTGCCTCCATGCATGGTCCGAGCGATAAAACTGCGGAAGCTTAATGCCGTAGTAAATGACCCAAAAAAATTAAAGCTAAAGAATGATTTGTTGATTAAGACCTATTGTTGCAACCCAAGGTATCTGGTTTAGTGACATGTGAGTGGCTATTAACTTAAATGTTATGAGTTCAAGTCTCGCTTGAGACATTGTAAAGTATTATGAGTGAGATATGTGAGATAAAAGTATATATAAAAGTTACTTTTACAGTAGAAAAAAATACCTCTTGAAACAAGCGGAGATAAACCTTCAAAATATTCATTTGGCATCAACAAAATCAAAAAGTTAAACATAAACGATGAAGGTTGTGGAGCTACGACAAATTTAATCGGAATTCGTATGGTTTCGGACAAAAACAAAACAGAATAAAAACAACCTGTTTCTTGGCCAAATTGCACGTTTCGTCCCGGAAGTTTGGAAAGTGCAATGAGCGTCCCTGTGAGAAACTTTTGGGGCAAAATTAATCCCTGGCCTATATCAAATGACTAAAATACCCTTGTCCTTATATTACATTTCAGTTTTTTACACAAATGGTCCCTGTGTTTCGTCAGGTTTTGCTGATTTAGTCATAACTTTTTTTTTAAATTTATTTATTTATCTATTAATATTAGTATTACTTTTTTATACATTTTTGTCCGTTTTTTTTTTACGTTTTTGTCCGTTTTTCTCACGTTTTTTTTTCGTTTTTCGTTCATTTTTGTCTGTTTTTCTTACGTATTTTTCCGTTTTTGTCCGTTTTTCTTACGTTTTTGTCCGTTCTTCTTACGTTTTTTCCGTTTTCATACATTTCTATCCGTTTTTTATACATTTTTTTTCCGTTCTTCTTACATTTTTTCCGTTTTCATACGTTTTTATCCGTTTTTATCCGTTTCTCACGTTTTTTTCCGTTTTTCTTACGTTTTTGTCCATTCTTCTTACGTTTTTTCTGTTTTCATACTTTTTTGTCCGTCTTTCTTACGTTTTTGTCCGTTCTTCTTACATTTTTTTCCGTTTTCATACGTTTTTGTTCGTCTTTCTTACGTTTTTGTCCGTTCTTCTTACGTTTTTCCATTTTCATACGTTTTTGTCCGTCTTTCTTACGTTTTTATCCGTTCTTCTTACATTTTTTTCCGTTTTCATACGTTTTTGTCCGTCTTTCTTACGTTTTTGTCCGTTCTTCTTACGTTTTTTTCCGTTTTCATACGTTTTTGTCCGTCTTTCTTACGTTTTTGTCCGTTCTTCATATGTTTTTGTCCGTTTTTCTTACTTTTTTTGGTTCTTCATACGTTTGAAAAAAAAAAAAAAAAAAAAACTTTTTTGGAATTTTTTAGAAAAAATTTTAAAAAAATCTAAAATATATTTTAAAAAAATCGAATAAATCTTTTTTTCGAATAAAAATTTGTTAGAAAAATATTTGAAAATAAAAATATTTTTAGGAAAAATATTTTTTAAAAAACATTTTTTTTAGAAAAATAAAAAAATGGAAACGGAAAAAGTGAAAAAACAGAAGAAAAACGTTTGAAAACCGAAAAAAAACGTGAGAAAATGGACAAAAACGTATGAAAACGGAAAAAATGTAAGAAGAACTGACAAAATCGTAAGAAAAACGGCCAAAAACGTATGAAAACAGAAAAAAACGTAAGAAGAACGGACAAAAACGGAGAAAACATATGATAATGGAAAAAACTTAAGAAGAATGGTAAAAACGTAAGAAAACCGGACAAAAACGTATGAAAATGAAAAAAATGTAAGAAAAACGGACAAAACGGAAAAAAACGTGAGAGAAATGTATAAAAACTTACAAAAACGTATGAGAACGGAAAAAATGTAAGAAGAACGGACAAAAACGTAAGAAAAACTTATGAAAACGGAAAAAACGTAAGAAGAACGGACAAAAACGTAAGAAAAACGGACAAAAACAGAAAAAAAAAAAAACGTAAGAAAAAGGGAAAAAAACGGAGGAAAAACGAAAAAAGCGTGAGAAAAACGGACAAAAACGTAAGAAAAACACACAAAAACGGACGAAAAGGTATAAAAAATAATACTAATATTAATTGTTAAATAAATAAATTAAAAAAAAAAGTTATGACTAAATCAGCAAAACCTGGCAAAACACAGGGACCATTTGTGTAAAAAACTAAAATGTAATATAAGGATAAGGGTATTTTAATCATTTGATGTAGGCTAAAGACTAATTTTGCCTCAAAAGTTTTCAACATGGACGATCCTTGCACTTTCCAAACTTCCAGGACAAAACGTGCAATTTGGCCAAACTTTAGGGACGATGTTTGCAATTCTCTCAAACAGAATAAATACAACCTGTTTCTTTCGAATTGCAACAAATGTTTAAAAAAAAAAAAAAAAAAAAAAAAAAAAAAAATCTTCCTCCGTAACTATTTTCCGACGATGCATTTGAACAGTGGTGAATTTGATTTTTTTTTTTTTTTTTTTTGGGGGGGGGGTTATATGTGCAGTTTCGATAATGAAGAGAATAACATTAACAACGTCAAATAACTCCTAGTTGTTAAACAACATGATGTATTGAAGAATGAGTGATACATGGTAGTTGATTAGGATCAAGAACCAGACGCATTTCAATACGTTATTAAATAACGAAATTTTCCTAAGTTATACCGAGTAACTGATCACTGTTAATAGATTAAAGGTGTATGTAATATCATAAAAGTATGATGGAGTATAAACACTCAATGAGACTTGGACCAACAAACACAAACTATGTCTTTGATAAAGAAAAGTTGTTATGTGTAGAACTATTCTAGTTTTGATGTTGTTGTGCTATTAGACGGAACAAAAGACTAAAATCAAGGCATGAGTTAACCGGATCCCCCCTTGTAGGGAGGGTTTGTGGAAGACATGCTGCCGCCGTCTGTACTGTCTGCATTAAAATTTGTATATTTTGACTAAAGTAGGTGGTCACCTCATGATAGGGAGGGTCCGGTTAACACATCCCAAAATCAAAACTAAGAATTTTATATTTGACTGACACTAATAAGATAAGTATGAACACAATAATGAACATGAGTTCTCAAATTCTTGACACATGGCAATTCTAACATTCTAACACAAGTATGAACACAATAATGATTTTATAACAAATCAGTCAAAAAAGAACCAACTTATTGTATATAGCTACAGAATTTATCAGAATTCTTTAGTGGTTGTGTTATTATAGGCATGGGTTATATTAAGGCTTGAGTTATAATGACGGGGGTAGATTTTTTAAACTAATGGGGGTTTGACTTTTTTGGCATTTTGTACATTTTTTTTTTTTTTTTTTTTTTTTTTTTTTTTTTTTTTTTTGTTTATATCAAAAAGCTATAAACCTGAAAGTGCGGAACAAAAAATATAAAGTTTAATAAGTCAAACTGTTAAAACTGTCAGAAATACGGAACAGAAACTGGGCTGCGCTGGAAAAAATTAGGGGACAAAAGGGAGACAAAGGCCCTGACACCTTTGTCCCCCGTTAGAATAGTACGACCCTAATATAATAACGGGATGCCCTATAAAGACGGGGGACAAAGGTGTCAGTCCTTTTGTCTCCCCTTTGTCCCCTATTATTTTCCAGCGTAGCCCAGTTTCTGTTCCGTAGAATAAAAAAGTACCCCCGTCCTTATAACTCATGCCTTGTATTAACCCTATGGCTCACATATCCCTCACTTGTTCTCACTCTTGTCTTTTATTTTTTTCAGTACAATACAATTTTTTTTAGTTTCTATTTCATTTTTTGACAGTTTTAAATATTTGACTTATTAAACTTTATATTTTCTGTTCCGCACTTTTAGATTTATAGCCTTTTGATATAAACAAAATTAAAAAAAAAATAAAAAAAAAATAAAGAAGGTTGGGATAAAAATATAGAGGGGTCATTATAACCACTCCCTTCTTTAGTTAATAGAGTATTATTTACTCTTTCTAACAAATCTCAAAATAATTATTCATTTTTACTTTAACTAATCGAAAAAAGATTTAGTTGATATAGATGATATTTTATTAGTTGAAGGGTACCTTCTCTTAAACTCTCGGTTGAAGATAATACTTTTGAGCAATGTTTTAAAACCCGGTTCAACCCGTCCGGTTGAACTGGTAACCAGTTTAAAGAGCGGGCCGGAAATAGCCGGTTTTCTGAAGGTTTATAACCCGGATTGAACCGGCGGGTTTTAGTTGACCGGGGTCGAAATGGTTCACTATGTCGAAACACAGTCATAACCGTGTTATATTTCATTTTAGTATTTTAATTAACAAGTTTATTGAAGAAAAAAGGGGTTGATAAATCTATAGTATTACCTATTTTGGAAATATTTAGTGCACTTAATTTGAGTTAAAATATTTAGAGAGAAACTATAAGTATATATTTTAAATAAACACACATTTTGATACTGTTATTCAAATGTGATCGATGTAATGAAAAAATCATTTTTGTCTCTGTACATAAAACATAGACTATATATCTATATAACAGTATCAATAGAAAGCAATTCAAGCATTATTAAGAGAATAGCTACTTGATTATTCAAATCAGTTATAATACCTGAAGGTTTCTACCTTAAATAAATGTAGCAATCAAAAGTTTTAAATTCCCGATCATTTCAACATCCTATTTATTTGAACGTGGTGTCACTTATTAACTGACTAGCTGGGTAACCCGCGCGTTGCGGCGGGTGTGTTTTGTGTTTTGTATTTTATGGGTTGTATGGTGTAATTAATAATTTTGTTATTTGAAGTATGCATATGTTTACTTGGAAGCATAATTTGTTTATGTTTACGGATTTTTTTTTTTTTTTTTTTTTTTTTTTTTGTGTTCCGGTTGAAATTTATTTGGGTTGTTTGTTTTTTCGGTATGCCTTTTTTTTTTTGGTTTGGTATTTTAAAAGAAACAAATTTGTATAAGAAATTTTTTGTAAGTATATTATTTTTTGTATTTTTTTATTTTTATTTTTTTTGAAAAAACAAATTTTCATAAAGAAATTTATGTAAAAAAAAAAAAATTGTAGCGCGTACTGTAGCATGTACTGTAGCATGCACTGTAGATGTAATGTAGCAAAATTTTGGCAGCTAGCGCCTGCCTTTTATATATATTGTATAATATGACATAAATGGTATGATAGAAAACCGGTTCGACCCGGCGGTTACACCGGTGACCCGGTAAACCGGTGACTCGGCCGGTTTGATAAAAACCCAAGTTTTAAAACATTGCTTTTGAGATGGAGGGATAATTTTTTGAACGGAGATTTGCTAGACCTACATAATCTTTAAAAAATACTTTTACACAATACACTTAGACCACATATTACTTTCTTCTTTCACCAACTCTTTATTTAACGTCAAATCACTCGTACACCCTATTTTGTGAAAATTATTTTGTAAATTTTAAGTAGTCATAACATTTCTGTAATGTACTTAATTAGATTGGAACTATTTTTTATAAATATAAAACAGATTGATAGTAGCAGAGCATGTGGTAGTTTACACAATTAACTGAGAATAGGCCGGCTACCTGCCTTATTTTAATAGGGAAAGAGATGCGTAATATGGCTAGGTTTTGAATTTTGATGCTTAAAAACGTAGTAGTAAAAGTCTTTGTTCTTTTTCAATTTGACTAAAATAAGATAAGGTGCCATGGGTCAACAATGGAATGTAAATTACAATTATGTGATTTTCATGACTAACGACTATATTGTGTACACCTGAAAAAACGGTAGCGTTTTGGCCAACCCTCAAACCCTATAAATACCTCTGCGATCAGTCATAGTCCATCACAACAAAAATTCATTCTATCTTCTTACATATATAATTTCTCGAAAAATAGTTGATAATGTCTGTCATCAACAGTGAGATTGAAGTAAGTTCTTCACTTTCTGTTGAAAAACTTTACAAACTTTTTCATGACTTCGACACCCTTGCACCTAAGGTCGAACCTCAAACTTACAAAGCCATCAATCTCATCCAAGGTGATGGTGGTGTTGGAAGCATCAAGAGCACTACATACGGCGATGGTAAGTATATTAAGTAAATTATTAAACTATGTTTGATGCTAACAGCCTAACATGTAATCGGTTTAACTAAAATTTATAATCTATGACATGTACGTTAGTAGTATTATTACGTACTTAATTACGTTCAGTTGGTCTAATGGTTCTATAACGCTACACAGCCGTCCCATACACATCTGCAAAGCACAAGATTGATGCCATTGACCCTAGCAACTTTAGCGTTACCTACACGGTTTTTGAAGGTGATGTTTTGATGGGCATACTAGACTCAGCCACTTATCATGTTAAATTCGTTCCTTCTGCTGATGGAGGAGCCGTATTCAAGAACAGCGCCGTCCTTAAGTGCAAAGGTGATGCTAAACCAACTGAAGAGAATATTAACCATTTCAAAGAATCATTTAAGAACACCTTCAAAGCCCTTGAGTCATATGCGATTGCTCATCCTGAAGCTTACTAATTGATCTTGACTCAAGATGCATGTTCTGCTTTAATATGGAGTGTGTTTTAATTTTATATGGTGTTATATATGGAAATGGTTCCATTTGTGTGTTTATCCGGCCTCTTTTTCAACAAAATAATGGATATATGTTTAGCCATGTCCATCAATGTACTTCGTTTATGTTTGATGTAACAATAAATGATCTAATATCACGGGTTTGTTACTTCTGTTTAATTTTAAGAATGATCTTTCTAATCTTTACGAGTCAAGTTTTGGGGATAAACACGATAAATAAAGGGCGTGATAAATAGTTAAATACACGTACGGAAGCTCAACCAGAGATCGGGTGCATTTAAGTTGAATTTAGAAAAAATCGATTTTTTTTTTTTTTTTTTTTTTTTTTTCAAAAATTAACACTACATTGAAAAAATCCATTGAGTGCCGGGCACCCGCGGGAACCCCTAGTTCCGTTCCTGAGCTCAACATATGTAGTAGTGGCTCGTGTGTAGATAGGTAATTTTATGAGCATGCCCTCTGAACAGCTAGCGTTAACTTGAGTACTTGACTCTTCAATTTTGCACATGCATGTCTATTTATTCAGTTGTGCTGCCATTAGTTGTTTTTCTGATCATGCTTTTTTTAGCTGAAGTTCAATCTATCCTAGAATATGAAATTCAAAGTAAATTACTTTTTTTGTCTTGTCACCTTAGAGTGATTTTAAGTTTATTTTGTTCCAAGAAGAGATTTGTATTTAACTTTCGTGGTAAGATGTGACTCGTTTAATATGCTGCATTACTTTTTGTTTTTATTTTCTCTGCATTACTTTTTGTTTTTATTTTTCTCGGAATGATTTCAGGTATCTTTATATAAAAAACAAGAGTAAAATATATAGTTCGTGTCCCTAAACTTGTACAAAAACATCATGCTAGGTGGTAACATCGCTTTTTATCACTAGAGATCCCTATTCCATGTTTTTTGATCATGATGAGTCCTCTTGACTGTGATTTCTCAGTCAACTCCGTTATTTACTATCGCCTTTTGTTTTTAGTGAGAGGGCATAACACTCGTTTCATAATTAATTAACACCGAGTAAAGAGTACACCGCATCTATCTACCACCTAACAAGCTAAACATATTTCTCCCTTATTAATAGTTATTTCTTCTTATTACCACTCATCCCTAGCTAAACTCTCCTCTTTCTTAAAATCTTTTCTTTTTACATTTCTCATCTTCAAATATGAAAAATGATGCGTTGTTCTTGCTTGAGATGGGCTGTGATCAAAACATGTTGAAATAATGTACATCTCGGACGGTGTTTCTATACTTGTTTCTTCTTATTACCACTCATCTCTAAACTCTCCTCTCTCCTAAAATCTTTTCTTTTTACATTTCTCATCTTCAAATATGAAAAAGGATGCGTTGTTCTTGCTTGAGACAGGCTGTGATCAAAACATGCTGAAATAATGTACATCTCGGACGGTGTTTCTATACTTGTCTCAGACAAGTTTGGACAGTTGATCATTTTTTTTTTCTAATGTTTAACTTTTAGTTTCAGTTTAAAATTTAATTGTGGTTTAAGTTTAAAGTTTAAACAGCAATAATGGTGGTTTAAGTTTCAGTTTATAGTTTAAGTAGTAAGTTTCATGTAAAGTAACAATGGTGGTTATCCTTAGTTGCTAACTTTTGATTTTCTTGTTTAGAGTTCAACCTGTCCGTTCATAGGGTGGTACGATCCACCCATATCACCGAGAGCCAGGGCTATGATAAGTTTATTGCAGAGGAACTTACACTAGATTGAGGGGGCATTACAACAATGCCAAGCCGACCTCATTGCTGAGACAGAGTTAGTGGTAAGCTCGGCTAACGAGCACGAGGCTGCTCGTCAAGTCTGCTAGCTGATTTCCTTCTTGAGAAGGAGAAAATTTTGCTGGTTGAAAAACTTTTTGTGTATTGTCTTGGATTGTTATCATCTTTGTTTTTGTATGATTTATCTAGTGGGTTTAGAATTTTTTATTTTATTATTATTTATTTTATTTTTTTTGTTGTAGATGGTAAGTATATATAATTGATAATGCTTTTGAAGGAAGACTTAGTTTGGGTTAACTAGTAAAAACTCTTTAGCTGACTTAGTTTTGCTTGAGAACTAATAAATCCCAAGTGTACGGGTAATTTATGAGGTGTCATTTTATTCGTTTTTAAGGGTTCATTTAGCCTCTAAATTCGTACATATTTAATCATTTGTTGCTAAAAATTGTTTCTATTTGAGTTTTAGGTACTTGTGAAGCAAATGTTGGAAAAGGATGCATTTTGGGCTTAATTAGAAGGGAAAACGAAGAAAACGACAACACTCAGAAAAACTGTCACAAAAGGATGTGTGACGGCATCATAGCTACAACGTGACGCCGTCACTTGAAGAAGTTGTGACCATACAGTCTCTTGAGACGGCCTCGAGATGACGATGCCTAGACCAAGAATATGAAGGCTGACGACGTTAAGTAACGCCGTCACAACTAAGTCGGTGCAATAGAGAAACCCTAAATGACGGCGTCACAAGTAACAAGTGACGTCGTCACGTTTGTAAATCTATATATATTTTCGCATTGTTTTCATTATTAGTGTGCAACTTTGGTATAACTTCGGAGGTCCGAAC
Source organism: Artemisia argyi (assembly GCA_030686995.1). Lineage (NCBI taxonomy): Eukaryota > Viridiplantae > Streptophyta > Magnoliopsida > Asterales > Asteraceae > Artemisia > Artemisia argyi. Next base: position 19,419 of record JARVZY010000941.1, read on the forward strand.
CCTAGGTGTTTTTATGTGTTTTTCCAGGCCTTTTGGCCATGAATACTTCAATGTATTGAGAAGATAAGTTATTCAATCTATCATTCAATTATATTTACTTGTGTTTGTTTGATTTCTTTACTTGCTTTTCTTTTTATTACTATAGTAGGCTAAACTTAATAGTACTTGCTTAGGATTGCATGAAACCTAGTTATTATTATGTGTCGTCTCTTGTTTAATTAGTTGATTTGCGTTAGGAGTTGGAAAACTGGCTAGGTCTAATTATACTAGCTTGAACGTCCACAAAAACGTTAGTTGATAAATAGTTAACTTAATATTCGTTGTATTTAACACGTGAATTCTTAGTTGCAACGCGAAAGATAGGATTAAGACATTCTTAGGCGCCATCCATGTAGACGGAATTTATGGGCGTTAAGGAATAACCAACCCTCGGTAGGTATTAAGAAATAACCTGCTAATTAGAACAAGGACGCGACAATTCGACTAGTTAACAAAAGATAACTAAGTAGTAATGCAATTCTAAGTAAATACGCGTTCATCATACTTGAGGTTCATTAATTTAATTTCCTTGCATTTAGATTAGATTTTAGTTTAATTTAGTTTAATATTTTAAAAACCAAACTCTTAAAACCCAAGATTTTACTTGCTTTCTTATAAATATAAAAAACCAAAAATAATCTCCCCTCAACCCTTGGATTTAATTCGATATACACTTCTAGCCTACCTCACTATTCCTCTAGAAAACGATCAATCCCCTGTGTTTTACCTATACTACACTACAACGGTTAGGTATTCTTCCTAGAAAGATTGTAAAACTTCTTGTGTTTTGCATAATCCGCATCAGGTAACAATTAACGATTTGTGAGATATTTAATTTTTTGAATAAGAATGAAAGTGTGTTTTTTGTTTGAATAAAATAAATGAAGGATTGGGATTGGTTCATTTGTTCTAGAATGAAAAGGCGGTTTATAAAGAACTTTTCTCTTGAGCATATAGATTGTTAGACCTCAAGCAACTAAATTATGCGTTTAACAAAAGTAAAGTTTCAAAGATTTTATAATACCATTTTTTTTTGGGTAAATTGCAAAAATGGTCCTTAACGTTCCACAAAATTGCAAAAATGGGACCGAGACAAAAAGTAGCGCAAAAAAGCCACCCACGCTCCACATTTTCGCAAAATCGCCACTGAGAGCCATTTTCCGTTAATTTTCCCGTTATGTGCCACGTAGTTGAGGGTAGTATCGTCATTTTACTGTTCACCGGGTACTAAGCTAGTGACACTGTAGCTTGAGGGACTAAATTTGCAAGCGATTGTTTGCCTTTTTTTACAAACGGTACACTATCCAGTCCCAGTTAAATATGAACGTTGCAGCACATCAAAGTTTCACACTTTCCGAAATCCGGCAAAAAAATATGGTCTTGATCTGTGACTGTGGGAAACAAGCAACAATCAAAACAAGCTGGACAAACAGGAACCCAGGACGACGATTCTACTGTTGTCCTTGATGTGGGTTTATTGGATGGACGGATCCTCCAATGTGTTGCCGAGCAGTTGCTGTGATTCCTGGCCTGTTGATGGCGAGGAACGAGCTTGAAGAAGAGTTGGAGGAGCATGTGAGGTTGATGAGGGAGAAGGATCAGCGGATTAAGAAGCTCAACAAGTTTCTTATTTTTAGTTGGCTCTTTTTTTTCATTGCCATTAAGTTGCTTTAGGTTGGTCGTTGGTATGCAGGTGTGTTGACATCTTTCTGGGTTGTATCATCACAGGGTATAAGGTCATCATTGGTTTGTATTGACCTTCATGTTAATAAATAGGGTTTGATTTTAGCAGTATAGTGGGATCATCGTTGTTTTGGTTGTCCTTGTTATTATAAGAAGACAAATGTAGTCAATATTACAAAATCAATATGCAGTAAACTTGGTTTTTGGTTCCTTATCAACTTTGACTTATAAAAAGTCAAAACAAGTTTGGGTCATTCGGTATACTTATGTAGTGGGCATGTTGGGTCATTCAATATACGTAAGTATATGATGATGGCAAACCACAAATTGTGCGCAACATTATACAACAAATAAGTATATGCTGATGGCAAACCACAAATTGTGCACAGCATTATGCAGCAAATAATGATGGTAAACCAAAATGAAAACAAATACAATTCCTGATTAATCAAGTCTAAAAAACAAATCACGTACAAATTATTGTCTAGAAGACAGAAACTCAGTTACACAATCCATACACTCATTGTGTTAAAACACATAAACAAATAACCAACCCAAGGTTATTGCACCATCACAATTGTGTTGACTCACTTGGCGATTTTGGCTTTTCTCTTGATCCTATTCTTCCTTTGACCTCTACCATTCCCAGTAGATTGTGATACATGACTTACTTGTGTTCCAAATTGATGACTTGGCCCTCCTGCTACCTCACTTGCTTGTGTTCCAACTGGCTGACTTAGCCCTGCTCCCACCTTTGTTGCAGAAGATCCCACTGGCTGAGTTGATCTTTCTAGTACCTCATCTGGTACTCCTTCCCTTCTTCTTGTCCCTTGGTTGCCTCTTCGTCCCGTACAAGCTCTCTTATTATGACCCTACCCACCACATGCACCACATTTGACAGTCTTGCCCCTTTTTGACAGCTTCCCATTCTTCACCATTGATTTTTTCATAACCTGTTCAGCAATCTCATCCCTTGACACTCTTCTCTTCTTACGTGGTCTCCCAATTGGAACATGGTAGTGAGGTGGCTTTAGTTCACCAGGGATAGGGCATTTGGGCCAAAAGTGTCGACCAGCAATTCCTTCAATCTTATGTTGATACATCGCCCTCCATGTGGTTAACCAATAACATTGGTGCACATAATCCTCTGGGATCACAACCATGTTGTCAGTTGATTCCTTGCTGTGTTTAGCCATGTCGTTGATAGCCGCAACAGCATGCTCACATGGAATACCAGTGAGTTCCCATCTCCTACATGTGGATTCCATTTTCGGCATATTCACAACACATTGGTCACCCCAACCTCCCGCACACTGGTATGTATCCCCCCCACTCCATAAAACCTTATACTCATTTGCTTCCTCCTTGATGGTTTCTAAAATTTTAGTTGCTGTTGGGGTTAAGAGACCTTCACATCTGTCTATTACATGCTGCACACTAACACTTCTCTTCACAAGATACTGCCTGATGTACTCCAAACAACCAATGATTGGTTGATCTCTGTCGCCCACCAACTTGCTATTGAACGATTCACATAAGTTGTTAAGAAGGATGTCACATTTAGCTCTCCCTGTAACCAATATATCAATATCAACATCACTTTTAATCTTATTAACATTACAGATGACAGTCATAATATCAAAATCATTTTCAATATTATTAATAGTACAGATGAAAGTCATAATATGTGTATAGTGTACCGGAAAAATGTGACCTTGACCATGATGATGCTGGTATCTTCCTTAACCAGTCATAAGCTTTAGAGTCGATTGATTTTAGCTCTTCCATTCCTCTATTAAACTCAGGGATTGTTGATGCTCTAGCACACCTCCAAACAAGCTCCTTGACACTCTCCCCCTTATATAACTGCTTCATGTTGTCATATATGTATCGCACACAGAAGCGATGTTCAGCAGCAGGACAGTTCTGCAATGGCTGGTAATATTCCCTGTAGATTCTTACAAAACTTAATATGTTAATGAGGATTGAATTGGATTGGAAATCAACTAATTGAATTTACACAATGTTTATACCTTTTGTCTGTCGGATATAAAGGTGAAGTTTGAATTTGGTTGCAAATCAAGGTCATCTCCAAGATTGCTAAGGAACCATAACCATGAACTCTTGGACTCAGCTTCAACCACTGCGTAAGCAACTGGATAGAGGCCATTATTGCTATCGACACCAACAGCAGTTAAGACTTGACTAATGTGATGTCCTTTGATAAACGCCCCATCCAGCCCTAGTATGTCCCTTCTGCTTTGTAACCTTTTTTCAATGCACCAATACAAACATAGATCCGTCTGGAAACCCTTGAAGAAACACTTGAATCAGGGTTTGCTTCAACTTGAATCTTCACAGTTGTATCAGGGTATCTATTCTTCAATTCCAAAGCGTAATCCCTAAGATTGGCATACTGTTCTTCATGGTCGCCGTCAATTTGTTTCTGAGCAAATTCCCTTGCTCTTGATATCTTTGTGGTAGGGACATCAAGCTGCAATTTTTCATTTATTTCCATTCCTATTGCAGCTGTCGGGGCAGTCCGGTCCCTAACAAGAATTTTAGCAACCTCGGATGAAAGGAATCGTGCAGTCAACAATTTAATTTTTCTTGTTTGTAGGCATTGATGTTCATCATTTAATGTTTTGACACTCCAACTCCTTTCATCACCCACTTTTGACACATGTAGGGACCATTCGCACATGGCCTTGCTCTTTTTTTTGTAGGTTTTGGAACTTGCAAATTTGCCCTTTGACTGCAAAGAAGAAGCTGATGGTTGACAAATTCCTGTATCATTTCTGCCATAACCCACAACAGTCCCTCTACACATCGCTCGAATCCTTTCTTGGTCACACTTTTCAATCCTAATATCTCTTCGGGACTCCAACGCATATATTCTGAGCTTATCTTTGATGTCCTTGGGGTGTTTAAATGTTTCTGTTACAAAAAACTCTCCCTTCTTGACATTCGCCCTACCCTCATACTCCTTCCCTATTTCTTTTAACCTTATCTTGCGTAGGGTGACAAATTTGTTATTATTAGCTTCTTCATCACTATGAAAATCATCATCAAAGTTATAGCCACTATCATGATCCGTATAATCCGCCATATACTCATCAGCTAACTTTGATACATTCTCAAAGTGGGGATCAAAATCAAACTTAAAGTCCGTCATTTCCACTTGTGGCTCAATAGGGGCTGTCACATCATCCTCTTCATCTTCAAACTCAGACACATGTACAACATGTTCTTCCTCGTTTACCTGCTGTGTTGAGGTGCCCACATCATCCCTTTCAACATCATCGATTTCAACATCATCCCTTTCCACATCATCCCTTTCCACTACTTCTTCTAAATCAACATAGTTTTTGTTGAGCTCTAAAACCACATCCTCACTCTGGTCAAGTTCTGCAACCATGTCTGTAATCAAGTCGTCTCCCACACCAACATTATCTCTAGGACTGGCAAACTGGTACAAGTCGTCATCTGTAAGTTGAGATTGTTGCTCAACTTGTTCTGGGCCATCAACTTGTTCTGGGCCATCAACGCCACTTACAGGTTGTTGCGCAGCATAAGTGTCTGTGTCACCAACAACTCGGCTTACATGTGGTTGCGCAGAAGGAGTGTCTGTAATTAAATCGTCTCCCACACCAACATTATCTTCAGCTTGTTGTTCTTGACCAGCAATCATATGCACAGGTGATTGACCATTGGTACCATCAATTGAAGTCTCAGCTTGTTCTGGATCGATGGTAGGATCATTTGAAGGCTCCACCGGTATTTCATCAGTTATTTTACATTTTCGTCCTCTTTTGGGTCTTATGCGTTTCAACTCAACATACACCTCAATCTCTCTATGCGTTGGAATCAAATCCAACATATTCATCACATCCTCATCAGATGTCAACGGGTACAACCCAACATCCAACGTCTCGCCTGGTATCCTATAATAATAGCCTGCAACCCCACCTTTCACACCTATGTCATCTACCAACTCTTCAAAGGCGTAAAAGCTAAACAAGTCATAATCCACACAATCATATAATGAAATAACTAAATCAACATACATCCTTCCTGGTAGTGGCGTAAATTTTCCACCGTGGGTTACTTTCAGAGTGAAGTAGGTCGGCTTTGATTCTGTATGCAAACAATAAACATCAACACACACACTAACAACATGAAAAATCAACTTAATGTATAATCCACATCCTATTCGTACTGTTCATTACTATTACATATCACTGTAGATAAAAAAATCGATACAATTAACAATGCCCAAAACATACCGTAAAGTTGATGAAGAATAGGGATCGGGGACGATCGTTCGCGGTTTTTCCCAAATAAACTAGCCATCTTCTTCAAATTTTACCGGTTCGGAAATCGTAATTGGAAACTTTAGGGCAAAAAATGCGATTTACTTTGGGCAAGGGAGTGTTTGGATCAGGGGATTAATGTGCTTGTTCGGTGGGTCTAATATTGTTTTAGGCGGGAACCGTGAAATGACGATACTACCCTCAACTACGTGGCACTTAACGGGAAAATTAACAGAAAATGGCTCTCAGTGGCGATTTTGCGAAAATGTGGAACGTGGGTGGCATTTTTGCGCTACTTTTTGTCCCGGTCCCGTTTTTGCAATTTTGTGGAACGTTAAGGACCATTTTTGCAATTTACCCTTTTTTTTTTTACTTTATGCAACATTAGGTAGCATTTAGTTGTAGAAAAAGTTTCTTATTTTGTTGTTTTTAGATTTTTTGAGAAGGGAATGATTTTCTTCTCTAAAAGAGAGTTAAGAATTTTAAAAACCCGTTTTGATTGAGGTATACTTTTTTCATTTTTAAAAGTATTACTTTGGATTGCGACTGTGGGCAGCGACAATGAGATGAAAGGTGGAGATGTTACTAATGGTGATTAGGGTTAGAACGAGATAATTGAATTGTAGATTGAGAAATTTCGTCTTTTTTTTTTCTTAGAGACAATTGAATGATAGATTGGGGTTTTTATTTTTCTAGTTAAAATTTGGTAAGTGAGAAGTTCATTTTTTTTAATGAAATAAAAATGTGACTAAATGGGTTTCCAGTTTTTCCATTTTCTTGTAAAAAAGTTTTTGGAAAAATAAGATATTTTTCACTAACTAAACACACTCTTAATTTCTTAATTTCTTA
>JARVZY010009315.1:0-26781 GCA_030686995.1 Artemisia argyi
ATTTAGTAACTTATATAGGATGCTGCCGATTTTACGCGAGGTTGTCTTGTCTATTTTGTCAGGATTTACAGGTTATGTTCGACAAGGAGATGATTTATATTCTGGAAGGGAAGCTTTGATGGTTCATTTTCTTGGAGGAAGATTTAACCTGGCCACCTATTATCCATACCGAGCGAATCAGGGGAGTATTTGATTTCATTCTTTTTACTTTTTAACTTTTACATTCTTTACTTGAACATTGGGGACAATGTTCATCTTAAGTGTAAGGGGAGGGTAAAAAGATGATACCTTACATGTGCACTTTCGTTTGAGTTTGTTTTGTTTGATAGTAGATGTGTAATAAAACTATGAGAAATACTTGTTAGTGCAATTTTAGCGCCAAATTTAAAATTTTTTACAACATTTAGGAGTGAAACTTTAGCCATAGCAAGCGTCTCATGGATAGGAGATTGTATGACTAGCACATAACCGTATATTCAGAAAAAATTTCCACCCAAATATGTGAGGTTCGCCTTTAGATTTGATAGGAAAAGCATTTACTATTAGTGCTTACGAGTGTACCGGTAGCATTTAGATTCTAGAACTTGCGTTAGTGATGCATCCCGAGACCGCTAGTGAGGCTACATTCGTGTGGTAGGATTTACTACATGATAAGAGGCATTAGGATCACCCTTGTGTTAAACCCGTATCATGATTACTTGACCATTTAAGTCATACTACTTGACTAGTTAAGTCAATTAATTTTTCCCACACCCTTAGCGTTGTACTCATTTTTAGTACACGATACCCCTAGTACACCCCTCCGAGCCTATCTTTTCGTTTCTAACTTTAAGCATTTTACTTAAAGGAAGAATTTGTTACACCCCACTTAAATGTACAACCAACTCGCCTTAGCCTTCCGTGTATGCGCTCATCTTTAGTGCATTATTGTTATTTGTTAAACCCTAAGTTAACTATCTAATTGATTACATGGTTGCTAAGTCGAGTCATATCCTTGTACATATTGTTTTGGGACGATTGGGACTCATGGGTAAGTACTTATTTTATGGAGTAATGGGGAAGAACATAATATTATTACCCCCATATGTACGTTAATCTTAAAAGTGCTCCAAGTGTTTTGATTTTCTTAATTCGAGTCATTAGAATAGTTAAATGTAAAGTATGTAAAGATTCAAGTGTAAGGGGAACGTTCATTCCCTATGATGTATTATTTTGGATGGTAGGGTAAGAGTGTATGCAAAAAAAAAAAAAAAAAAAAAAAAAAAAAAAAAAAAAAAAAAAAAAAAAACATACGGACTACCATCCCTTTTCATTCTATGTTCATTTTATGTTTTTGTTATTTTTCGTTTATTAGCTTAAGTCGAGTCTAGTCTTGGCTTAGCAACGCCATATTGTAGATGTAATTAACCAAGATTGTTAACTCGCCACCAGTAAAACTTCCTTTATCCAACAAAACCGTGTAATTCATATCCCTATACCTAACGTTACAACCCTTTAAAAGACCTCTTTGATAGTTTATCCTAGGTGCTTACGCCATGTGGTGGAGGTTTGATCCTTTCCCAAGCCTATGGTAATCTATTTTGCTATGACAGGTAGTGAGAGATATCTTCCGTTTCCATAATGTTATATTACTTTATTACACCCGAGAGATGTGAGTATCTAAACACTATTTGTGAGGTGCTAGTGTATGACCTCCGTGCTTTTCTATTGGTCTTTAGTGGAACGATTATTTGTTGTAATTACTTTTATATTAGTGTTAAATGACCCCTAACTTGTCTTTTGAGTAGAATAAAAGCGCATTTGCTTGAGGACAAGCAAATCTCAAGTGTAAGGGTATATGATGAGGCGAAAAATGATCCGTTTTTAGGGGGTCCTTTAAGCCCGAATCCGACTTTATTTGATCAAATATTGCCCTAAATCGTTCCTTTTGTGATTTTAGGTACTTGGAGAGTGAATTCTGGAAAAGAAGCTATTTTGGACGTTTTTGGAGCATAAAAGTGAAGAAAACGGCAAAGTCTCTATTTTCCATGCTGGGAACAGTGCTTGACGGCGTCAAGAGTAATGCCATGACGGCGTCAAACATCAAGAATTAAAATCCGTAGTTCATGAAGGCGTCAAGAGTATTCCTGACGGCGTCAAAGTCCCAAGAATAAAATACCGTGGTTGATGACGGCGTCACACAGGCCGTCAGAAGTAGATCAAGGCCGTCCGAGGAAGTATTTGGCGGCGAGATGACGGCGTCACACCATTGTTCTTGACGCCGTCACCTTGATTTTCCTATATATAGTTTTCTAGTTTTTTACATTAGAAGAGAGAAGTTTTGGTGAAACCCTAAAGACGAATTTGGTGCAACTTTTACAGGTTTTTCAAGGGTTCCAAACCCTTGATACCTTGCATTGTAATTGAGATAAGTGTTCTTCTAATTCAATCAATATGTCTATGTGTTGGTTGTCTATATCTTGTTCTTGTCTCAATTCCATTATGCTAGGCTAGATCTCTTTTGTGTTTGCTTAAATCTAATGAAACCTAGATATTGATTATGTGTTGATTACTTGTTTATTCTTGTCTTGGATGAATGATTTTATATGTTAGGCTTAAGAAAACTGGCAGATCTCCAAATGGTAACATGCTTGAACGTCTTAAGAAACATGAACCGAGGCGTACTAGGTCTTTATTGGTTGTATTTAATGCATGAGCCACTGTTTACAATCCCTACAGTTATGTTGGGTCATGGTTTAGGAGGAGATAAGAGCTCATAGAATTGGGGAGTTATGTATGCCACCCCATGAATGGTATTAAGGAATACAATCCGTCGTCCATACAATTATAACAAGTAATTAACGTGTAAAAGATTTCTAGGGAGTAGTGAAGTCTAAGTAAACACAATTTATCCAATTACTGCTCACAACTTTAGTATAATTTAGCTTATTTTAATTTTTAGTATTTTATTTTGATTGCATCTTAGTTTTGGGTTAGTTGAATAGCAACTAATTCCGCCCACTCTTCCAAAACCCGAGATTTTACTTGCTTTCTAAAAAAATATAAAAACACAAAAATAATCATCCCTCACCTTTAGAACTAGTAATTAGGTTTTCTAATCCTAGCGACTGATGAGTGTGTAAATACTCATCATTTTTATCGTATCTGAACTGCCAAAACATACAAAAACACTCAAAAACGCATCAAAATACAAAAATTATTCCAAAAGTGTGTTTTATATGTTTTAGATGCAAAATGTTTAAAAACAAATGAAAAACGAACAAAGTTTGCACAATTGGCAGTTTCAGTCCCTCAAGTTTCAAAAATTGACGAAACTAGTCCCTGAAGGTTTTAAATGAAAGAAAAGTCAACCCAAAGTTTTTAAAAGTAAAAAAACTATCAAATTTAGACTTTGGGTGAAAAGTTTGAGAAAATTACATGTTTGGTCCCTAAAAATCCAAATTGGCATAAAAAGTCCCTGGAGTTTCAAACTTTGGCAGATTTGGTCCCCGGTGGGATATTTTTGGATGGAAAACCATTTTTAATCCTTGGAAGTTATCAAATATTCAATATGGATCCTTGGATAAAAGTTTTTCACAAAACGGCAAGAATGGTCCCTTAACTTTGAAAAATGCCATTTTTAGTCCCCGGGAAATTTTGAAAAAATGAAAATGAAAAAAATTGGTTCTTGGTTTGTTGGTGATTGGCAATTTTTGTCCTTTGTTGCAACTTGGGAAATGTCCATTTTCAGTCCCCCATATTTTCTGAAATTACAAAAATGGTCCTTGTGACATATTTAACCAAACGGACCTTTTGTATTACTAGTACCCAACACCCCAACAACACAACCCAATCCAAAAGCCCACCCAAGCTCAGCCCAACTCCACCCCTGATAATACCCAGGGTCAACGAGACAGTCAAACCCACTTCCATCTCCTCCACATCACTCCCCACCCCCACCATCTGCTAAACTCCAAGCAACTCCATCATCACCCCTATACTTCACCCTCTGCTACACTCAACATCCCACCCCCCTCCTACACTCAAACAAACACTAAACACCAAAACCCACCCCTGCTAAGTTGACAGTCCCAAGTGGCCAAATCCACTTTCCCGCCAAAAAAAGAATTGAGGGCTAAGATTAAATTGAGGCATCCAATGGACCAGGTGAATGATGGGAAAAGCTCATAGGGCCCACAAAACCCTAGTTGTTGATTATTTAAGAAGCTTGGAGCAGAGAAGAAGAGGGTAGTCTTTAGTTTAATTTTAGTTAATTTATTTTTATGTATTTTCTTATTTCAGTTGTGAAAACTAATGTTAAAACTTGTAACCTCAGCTTATTAATGTATTAAATCAGTTATTGCAATCAAAAAGTTTTTAGTGTTCTTATTAATCTCAGTGAGTTCCAATTCCAATTTACTTTAGCATTTGTTGCAAACTTGTGTTAAACTCTATTGTTTAGTACTCCTTTAAGTCCTATTTAGTTGTTTATAAACTTCTTTAGGTTCATTAAGCATCAAATTCAAGTTCACTTTGAAATCAGAAAATAAAATAAATAAATAAATAAGAAACTCAGTGAAGGAAAGAAGATAAGCATAGGAGCTTGTGGATCATGGAATTTGGACTGGTCTAGAACCTCAAGGGAGGTATAGGTTTGTGGTTTGGTCCCTAGTTACTTGATTCTCAGTTAATCACCATTGTAAGCCATACTTCCATTTTTTAGTTTTCTTTTTATATTTATGCTTGTTACTGCATTTTCTTGTTTCATTGTGCTTAGTTGAAGTTTGTTAGTCATAATAATACTTTAAATTTAGAACTTGCTCACTGAATCTCAATATTGCTCATTTGTCCATTTTCACTGCCAAATTGTGCATCTGTGAATTTTGAGTGTTAGTTGCTATTACCTATGTTTTTGTGCTCATATTGGCTTATGTCATGATATTAAAGTCATAGGAATCAGTTTCATGAACCTGATCATTGTTTCATGGTGAAATTACAAAAACAGTCAAGATAAGAGGGTGTTTGGATTTACTTGTTTCACTGGGAACAAGGGTATGTTAAGTGTTTCTTTCAGTTTAGATAGTCTATAATAGGTGTATGAAGGTCACAAAAGGCAAAAAACTCAGTGTTCATATCATAGAAAGTCAAAATCAAGTTAAAAATCCTTTGCTCAGTCCACTGTTGGGTTTTTATGACCCATGACCCCTCAAATCTTTGAATAAATCCTTGATTTAGCCTATCTCAGTTCCATTTTAGTTTTATATAACATCTTAAATGAGTAGGATGTCTTAGAATTTCATAAAAGTCAAAAGTTAAGGTTCTTAGAAAAAGTCAAAATGCACCTTTGTCAGTTTTTCCAAAAATTGGACGAATTATTTTGATTTATGTGTTAGGTTTTAGAACCTGAGATTTTCACACATTGTAGTCTACCACTAGGGCTTTAGGAATCAGCTTACCTTGCATTTTTGTTGTGGGGTCCACAGACCCTCAAAGACAGCTGCAGGGCAGCCCATACACTGCATCAGCAGTACAGCCATCCACCACCACCACTTTGGTGGTGGCTGCACCCTTAAATTATGGGTCCCATGGCCCCCTCCTTGCACCTTTAAACCCCCCTCCTGGTGGGCTTCCAACTTTGACCATTGTTTTGACCTTAAACATTGTGGACCCCACCTGGATTAGCCCTTGTAATCTGTCTCATCTTTTGTGTTAAACCAAAAAAGTTGAGTGCTTATCTGTGGCTTATGGCTTATTCTGTGGCCTTCTGGTGATATTTATGGCTTATTCATGTTCACTTAGCTCAATTGAATCTGACTTAACCATTGTGGGTCCCACATGAGGCCATTTTAGCTTATTTTGCCTTTTGGTCAAACAAAGTCAACTGTTAGGTCAATTAGCTAATACTCAGCTTATTTTTAAGTTCCAAAACTTTTGTTTTTGTAAAAGTTTACTGTTTTTAGATATAAAACTAGTTTCCAAAAAGAAAATCCAGAAAATCAAGTTTTATTTTTAAGTGATAGTTTCTATTTAATTTTATTTAATTTTAATTTTCATTTTTATATTTCTATTAAGTACTTGTCATTTTTATATTTTTCTTAAATTTCTATTATATTAAAGTATTTATAGTAATTTTCTCAGATTTTTATTTTATTATTTAGTATTTATTAGAATTAATTTTAGTTTTATTAATTATTAATTAATATTAAGTTTAAAATAGCATAATTAGTTTTTATTGAGTAAAACCTAGTTTTTATATTTTTTTTATAGCTTTTATATGTTGTAAAATATTTTTAGAAATTTTCTTAGAATTTTTACTGTTCATTTAGTAATTTTCTTAATTTAAAATAGTTAATTAGATAATTAGTAATTAATTAATAGAAAAATCACAAAAAGACAAAAATACTTATTTTTAATTTTAAAACTTATTTTTAGTTATTTTATAATTTTAGGAATTTTATTTTCATTTTTCTAGTGTTTAAATAATATTATATTATATTTAAGTTGTTTAAATATTAAAAATTAGTAATAACGAGGTGGGCGACAATCCGCCGCGTTGCGGCGGGGCGTTGGGTTCATCAACAAAATTATTTGAGAACTCTGAATCGGTAACCGAATCGCCCGTAAAAAATGGGTTTGCTATAAGGCCCGGCGTAAACTTAATGCTCTGTCGAAGAACAATTTAATTCTGACCAATACACCAATAGTCTTCTAAGCATCAAGTCCCTGAAATGAGTAAATGGAAGCAAATGTTATTTTTCGTTTTGTTGCATTTCTTTTAATCATTAAATAATATCCAAGTAATAAGGTGCAGCATATGTTTATAAATGTCTCAAATACAACTACATAGAAAATAAACATAATTACAGTTGCCAAGTACTAAACGAAAAGGATAAACATATGCCATTGTTGTGCAGCTGTTTGGATAGATTAACTGATTAAGTAACATGATCTTACCTGCTGGTCAAGTAATATGAAAGAAAGTGTCGTTTGCGTGGCTCCTCTAGTAGCTGTAACAGTCCACTTGCGATATAATCTCACGCGTATGGCTTTGCCAATATCTGATGGTTTCATATCTGCCACTCCGTAAGGTCTCCAATTGTGTAACCGGTCTTTTCCCTACATATTTCGCTATCGTAGCTAGTGTAGCGTTATCTAACATTTTCCTGCAAACCAATGGATGGATCACATCTGTTAACATGCATACACAGATAAGTTTAACAAATGAAAAACATGTGCATAAGAAAGGTACGATAATGCATTCTATGTAGCGAATGAATGCATGGAATTTGCCTGTACCGGGAGCTAGCCTAGTATACATTTAAATGGACGTGACAAACATATACTTTTAGTACATGGAAACGGATACTTAGCATGTGTCTCTGCCAACAGACGTTATGTCATAGGCATGGTTGAAGTCCCTTAGCAGTGACAAAAGTATAAGCGGGACATGTATATTATCTGGTAGCATAATCCTAGAACCAAAAAAAAAGCATATAGCAAAAAAGCTTTTGAGATTTATATTATCAACATACGGTAATAGGCATGTTTGTCTACAGCTTTTGCACAGTCATGTCTAGAGAGGCCTTAAATGAGACTATGACTAATACAGCCTAAAAAGTACAATCGTCAATATGGTATATGCGGTGCCAGTGAGGTGGTGTGATTTGTATATCATGCAAGTGCCTTACCTCTCATTCACCATTTTGTTGTCGGGTCTCTTACTATCCAAGCGTATGTAAAGTAATCTAGTAGCCTAGCCTAATCAATATTCATGTTTAGGCAAGTAGGGTGATACGTACCTGCAAATACACGAAATAATGATATAAATTATCAACTAAACTGAATAAACTCCGGAATAGAATATCCCTAAAACCTATAATTAGCCATAGTTAGGCTCCAAAAAAACTCACCAAGCTTACGCATCCCATTCAGGCACCTCTGCAAATCCACATACCAATTGCGATTTTGGGTAATAGGAATAGTTAATTCACCTATCATCAAAGTAACTAAGAGGTTTTATGCAGTCGCCATATCCGAGCGTAGGCGAGGTCCAACTCCTTATATCAGTGTCAATCACAAACGAAGAGGAATCAATCCACTGCTCAATTTGCTCCTGTACAAATACAAAATATATAAGATTCATGTATAAGTAGCACTATACCTTTACATGGGTAAATAACATATAAAGAAAGATTAAATATTCATGTATAAGTACACATTTGTAAAGTAGAAACAAAATAGCATAAGTGGAACAATATTTCTACCCATTACAATGGTATTCATTATCTTATAAGGTAAATGAACTAACATATCGAACCTTATAGGCATTAAAACAGCCAGTTTTCAGTAGTAGACACACACAAACACCCCTTAAAACTTACACAGTATAATTTCTTCATCTGTAATGAATCAGAAGTCTTCAGCAGTAAAAATTCAGTGGTCATGACTGTTAAGTGTGGTATTCTTGACCCGCATAAAAAGTAACAACTTCTGCACATTTAAAAAATGTTACTATCTACAACTAACAGGATGTATGAAATTGCTTATGTAAGTGTTTATTTTCTAAGCAGATAAGCAATTTCAGACTTTCGACTATATATAAAGTTGTACAGAAGGTCTCTTGGTTTGCTTATTTAAGTTATCTTACTTTTTTTTAAACAAATAAGTAGTTTTGCATTTTGGGTGTTTGGATAAATATAAGCAAGCAATCCCAAACATCCCATTAATGCACTTAAATAAGCACTTAAAAATAAGCAGGTACCCAGGTGTAGCAAAAGAGTCGGTGTAAGGAACCAAGAAACCGGCAGCAGCAGGTAAACCAACAACAGCCCCAAACAGCAACATCTTCATTAACTTCCTCTTTTCCACGTTTGCAGCCTGACTGTCGTCCGATTCAGCACTGGGTTGACGCTACCCAAACAGTCCAACAGCAGAATACACAACTATCAATAACATACGGTGACCGTCTTTGACCCATTCCCTTTGTGTGTGAACCCACTACAAAGAGTCGGCTGTTATCACAAATTGAGTTGCAAAGTGAAAATACATATATTAAAAGGGAAAGAAAAGTGTAACCCTAACCTCCAAATTCATACGTATCAGTCTATCACGGCGAAAACTTCTTTGTGTTTGTTTATATTGAAAACTAAATCCAACTGACCGTCGGTCGTTCGCGGCATCACCGTCATCGATCTTTCCTCAGTATATACAACTATTCCCGATTTCTTATCTCCATTCCTTCCAGTGTGTTGATTGATGATGAAAGTTCTGGAAATCCTGGCGATAATACTTATCTTAAGAAAAAAACAGTGGACCGGGTTCTTTTATGGGCTGTGGGCCAAGCAAATGGGCTAAGGTGAACAGGATACGAGTTACTATTTACTGAACGGCGTCGTATTAAACGCTCTTTAATATATATAGTAATTAGTATTTAATTAATATTAAATAATTAATTAGGGTTAAAATTTATTTTAATTTTCTAAAAATTTTCTTTTACTTTTAAGTTTGTAAAAAAGTCATTTTCACCCCCTAGGTGTTTTCAGATTTCCGTTTTCACTTTTAATTTTGTACGTTTACGTTTTATTTAAACGTTACGTACGCGTTTTTAGGTTTAAATCGTTTCTGGTTTTTCCCACTTTCTTGTCTTATTCAAATAGCTTGTTTAAGCTATTTTCTAGTATATTCCTTAGTTCTAATCATTCAAAACCTTTTCCTGTCCAATTTCACCCGATCAAATAACCGTTTGTTAGCCATTCACACCTCGTCGGGACATAACGACCCGGGGAAACCCTATACTTCCACGGAGATTGATTCTAGGCAGTTTGACTTGGTTGACCATCACCTGGTCAATTAGGTTGACCGTTTGGAGCCAATCAGCGACACTATTCCTAAGCTGAACGATCAATCCCCCGGTACTTGTCACTATACTATACTACAACGATCAGGTACACTGCCTGGTGGGGGTTGTAAGCTTCTCGAGATCCCTCGAGAGGTAAAGCCTGTTGCGATTCCCACGCATCAATTGTTCCGCACTAAGATCACGTAGCTTACCACCGGCCGATTGGTCAATGGCTCGCCTCGTGGAGATGTCGATATGGTCATAAAAAATTTGGACTTGGAGCCAAAGATCTATGCCATGATGAGGGACTTTTTGGAGTAAGTCCTTGAAACGAGTCCATGCTTCATAAAGGGATTCATTTTGACGTTGTTGGAACATCAAGATGTCATTTCTAAGCTTAGTAGTTCTCCCCGGTGGGAAAAATTGAGCAAGAAAACGAGTGGTGAGATCATCCCATGTGGTGATGGATCCCGCGGGTAAACGCCTAAGCCATTGACTAGCTTGATCCCGTAGAGAGAATTGGAATAAGCATAAACGGGTGGTCTCTCTAGTTTCAACACCTAGGTCTATGGAATCTACGATTTTGAGAAAGTCCTTAAGATGTTGGTTTGGATCTTCGGAACGAAGTCCATGGAATGCACATCCGCTTTGCACCAACCGGATGGTGTCGGATCGCAAGGGGGTCACATTGGCTCCGGTGAGCTCAATGGTGTTTCGGTAGCCTTGGTGGCTAGGTTGGGAATACTCTCCTAAGGTTCGGGGCCTAAGGGGTTCTAATGGTGGGTTTTGTTGTGGTGAGATGACGGGTTCAAAGATGTTACCACCTTCCATGATGTCGGATGGTAAAGAGTTACGAACAAAGGCACGAAGAAATAAGATAGACTAAAGAAGATCTAAAAATAAAAATAAAATCTTACTAGAAAGGAATTTAGCAAGTAGACCTAATAAAAAGAAATTCTAACCTAGACAATAACTATTCCCCGGGCTGCGGCGCCAAAAACTTGATGCGTGGGAATCGCAACAGGTTTTACCTCTCGAGGGATCTCGAGAAGTTTACAACCCCCACCAGGCAGTGTACCTGATCGTTGTAGTATAGTATAGTGACAAGTACCGGGGGATTGATCGTTCAGCTTAGGAATAGTGTCGCTAGGATTAGAAAGCCTAAATACTAGTTCTAAAGGTGAGGGATGATTATTTTTGTGTTTTTATATTTTTTAGAAAGCAAGTAAAAATCTCGGGTTTTGGAAGAGTGGGCGGAATTAGTTGCTATTCAACTAACCCAATACTAAGATGCAATCAAAATAAAATACTAGAAAAGAAAATAAACTAATTTATACTAAAGTTGTGAGCCGTAATTAGAGAAAATGTGTTTACTTAGATTTCATTACTCCCTAGATATCTTTTACACGTTAATTACTTGTTATAATTGCATGGATGACGGATCGTATTCCTTAATACCATTCATGGGGTGGCACACATAACTCCCCAATTCTATGAGCTCTTATCTCCTCCTACACCATGCCCAGCACAACTATAGGGATTGTAAACAGTGGCTCATGCATTAAATACAACCAATAAAGACCTAGTGCGCGTTGGTTCATGTTTCTTAAGACGTTCAAGCATGTTACCAATTGGAGATCTGCCAGTTTTCTTAAGCCTAACATATAAATCATTCATCCAAGACAAGAATAAACAAGTAATCAACACATAATCAACATCTAGGTTTCATTAGATCTAAGCAAACACAAAAGAGATCTAGCCTAGCATGATAGAATTAAGACAAGAACATGATATAGACAACCAACACATAGACATATTGATTGAATTAGAAGAACACTTATCTTGATTAATCATGCAAGGTATCAAGGGGTTGGAACCCTTGAAAAACCTGTAAAGTTACACCAAAATCGTACTTAGGGTTTCTCCCAAAACTTCTCTTTTTAAATGTGAAAAATTAGAAAACTATATATAGAAAAATAGGTTTGACGGCGTCAAGAATAAATTTGTGACGCCGTCACCTCGCCGCCAAAACAATCCTCGGACTGCCTAGATCTACTTCTAACGCCGTCAAGACTTATACACTTCCAGGCCGTCATGACTCTTTTACTCTTGACGCCCTTCCTACGTGACGCCGTCAAATCTGTTCTGGGTAGTCATGGAAATTCATGAAATTTGCTCTTGACGCCGTCAAGGTGTTGCTCTTGACGCCGTCACCCACTGTTCCCATCATGGAAAATTAAGACTTTGGCGTTTTCTTCACTTTTATGCTCCAAAAACGTCCGAATTGCTTCCTTTTCCAGATTTCTCTCCCAAAGTACCTAAAATCACAAAAGGAACGATTTAGGGCAATATTTGATCAAATAAATTCGGATTCGGGCTTAAATGACCCCCTAAAAACAGATCATTTTTCGCCTCATCAGTAATCAAAAGGATAAGTATGATGATGAATCATCAAAGGTGGTTTTTTTCAGGAAAACCATACTCGTGATCGTTCTGGGGACATTGGCGTGTTATGCTAGACTAACCATTGTCATTGTTACATTAATCTATATCCGAGTGGGAGCTGTTAGTTTGACGGATAATAAATTAATATATCATGACCGAATTCGAACTCGAGACTTCGGGATTGCACACTTTACGTATGAGTTTCAATGAATTAATAATTATTGTTTTAGTGACGAATAATTATTAAATACACGAAATATAAACTTAACGGTAACTAACGACCGTTGGACGAAACATAAAGGACTTGATTTGGAAAAGAGTGAAAGTTCGGTTCGGGTTGGGCCTTGTGAACCCATGGCCGGCCACACCCCTCTCCCCTTAAGGTTTGGGATGGCTTTTGCTCCAAGTTGCTTGAATACTATATAATGAGACCTCCTCTCATTCATTCATTCATCCCTTGGTTCCAGAGCAACCAAATTACTTCCTTCTCTTTCTTTGTGTCTAATCGATCTTTGATTGATAGGACCAATAGTTTAATCTTTTCGTGTAAAAGCGAATCTAGCATTTCCGTTGAAACGCTATTAGTACGTGTGTGTGTGAGAACGAAGTGTTAGCATACTTTTGCTAACGGTGATCTTGCCTTGTGACTTGCCCTAATTGATCCATATAAGCCCTCTCCTAGGGTTTATAAGTTCTTGTTCTTGCTAGTGAATAAGAGGTACGCTTCCATTTATATTCGGTTAATTTATTATTTGTATTTGATCTATTCCGCTGCGTACTCTTTGATTTTTATATGTTTATAGTTTATTATTATTCATATATTCCGACAGTTCTTGTGTTTGAAATCGTGACAGATCAATTTCGGAATATTTAAGCCACACATAGGGGTTGTTTACTAAATTAAGTGGTTTGGAGGAAGCTTTCAATACACATCACAAGGCTGATGGCATCCACATGATGAACGTTTTTTTTTTTTTTTTTTTTTTTTTTTTTTTTTTTTTTTTTAATCTTTAATTGGTAAGTGAGCAACTTATAACGAGTGTGATGGCAAGAATATAATCTAGATTTAGACAACTCGGGAACATTAACAGCAAACGATTGGTAGCATTAGTATAAGGTAGGTTCATCCCACATCAAAGCATACATTAATATTGGACAACTTTACCATTGCCAAAATGATAGAAGAGCTGCCTTTATAAATGGCTAGTCCTAGTCGGTAACAGTGTGTGTTTAGAGTTTGTTGCTTTATCTTCTGATTTATAATGCCAGAAACATGGAGTTTCAGCTCACGAGTTTGCGTATGTTGTGAACAAAATTTTCGTAGCAAAAGTGAAAACTCAGAGTTTTCGACATGGAATAAATGATATACTTGATTAAGTCCCCTGATCATCAAGAGACAATAGACTACAATATAAAACTTGATTCATACATAAAAGTGAAATATATACAATGAAAAACTTGATTCATACATAAAAATGAAATATATATAATGAAAAACTTGATTCATACATAAAAATTGTGGAAATCAAATCATTGTATCATGATCTGATGTATTATTCCATTCACTGCTAAACTTTATTGTTTTTCTTATTTAATTGTATATTATGTATGTAAGAAACACACACAAAAAAAAAACCAAAAATATCGCCTCTCTCCCATTTTTTTAGCTACAAAGATCTTTTTACCTTTTAAGATGATGATATGATGATATGGTCAGCATGGGAGAGAGAAAGTAATTGCTTATTTTACATGATGGAGCATCCTTGTGGATTATCTTCACTGAAGCAATCACAACTACTGACATAACATGGCCTGTTTGATGGATATTGGTAACCATAATAGTCGTAGCATGGTGGTGGGGGTACAGGCCTTCTATAGCCATAGTGACATGGACCTCCATCCCGACCTTCAGAGCACTCTTGGCAACAATTGGAAATGGGTGGACGGAATGGCTGGTGTCGGTGACATGGACCTCCATCCCGACCTTCAGAGCACTCTTGGCAACAATTGGAAATGGGTGGACGGAATGGCTGGTGTCGGTGACATGGACCTCCATCCCGGCCTTCATAGCACTCTTGGCAACAATTGGAAATGGTGGGACAGAACGGCTGGTGTCGGTGACATGGACCTCCATCCCGACCTTCAGAGCACTCTTGGCAACAATTGGAAATGGGTGGACAGAACGGCTGGGGTGGTTGGGGTGAGGGTACAGGCCTTCCATAGCCATAGTGACATGGACCTCCATCCCGACCTTCATAGCACTCTTGGCAACAAACAGAAACGGGTTGTGGTAGGGGTTTGGGTTTGGGTTCGGGTTGGGGTTTGGGTTGGGGTTGGGGTTGGGGTTGTGGTTGTGGTTGTGGTTGTGGTTGGGGTTTGGGTTTGGGTTGGGGTTGGGGTTGTGGTTGGGGTTGGGGTTGAGGTTTGGGCTGGGGTTGGGGTTGCGGTTGGGGTTGCGGTTGGGGTTGTGGTTGAGGTTTGGGTTGTGGTTGTGGTTGTGGTTGTGGTTGGGGTTTGGGTGGTTTTTTTTCGACGATTTCAATGCTCTGAATGGCCCCCCCACCCTTGCAACAAAGCTTGTCTCTCAACCTCTCAGGGTCGCAGCATACAACAGTGATGATAACTCTATTTTTGTCAACATCAAAAACTTGATCTCTTATTTCTGTAATAAAAAAACAGAATATGAAGATCCTTGATCTATATATAAAAGGAAATGAACAGATGATAACTTACGAGGGAATTTGCAGAGGAGCTTCCTGACCTTCTTGTAACAGCAGGGGCATTTCAGATCAACATACAGTATCATTGTTGTCATTTCCTCCTGCCAATTTCATTCATGTTATATTATTACATGAAACAATATAGTATAAACTAGTTTAGTAATTAAAAAGATATGTACATACGTACCTTCTCAGGCGCCATATATGTACGTACGTGCTACCAATCAATTATTTTGATAAACAAAAACTGACACAAGAAGAAGAAGAAGAAGAAGAAGAAGAAGAAGAAGAAGACGACTAAGAAGAATGAAGACGACTAAGACTAAGAGGGGACATATATCTGGCTGGGTGTTGAAATCCGTACACACATTCAATTCATATTATGATTTGATTAATGTGATTGATTGTTGGTTAGGAACAAGAAGCTGACCCTTCACTCAATATCTGTCTTTCTATTAACATGCTTGACATACTATATATTTGTACTACTTTACTACTACTTTATTCATTCATAATTTCAACAATTACATATATATTTTTCATGACCACCCATGATATATCCCATCTCATCTCTTCTAATTCGATGGATGGATGGATGCTAGTTATAAGTATATAACACGTAGTACGTACATTAAAGATAAAAAAATACGGCGACAAGCTAGGCCCCCAACTTCACTTTACATACTATGTTTTCTGTTGGTGTCTGCATAATATATATGTGTACGTGTACAACTTACAACTAACTACTGCCGCTGTATACCTTTCTTCATTACATACTTCTTGTTTTATACTATATGTATGTGTTGCTAGGAAACTACTAGTAATAATTAAACAACAAAGGATTTGCGAGACACTTAAAACCAAATTAAAGTGTGTTAATACTACTCTAGGACAATAATACCACGCACATGTCAACCTAACCAATTAAGTACATGCATACGTACTATTAATTGCATTAATGCATGCACGACTAATTAGCTACATACGGAGTATAATGTTCTGATAATTACAGGATATATTAGATATGATTATATACCATTGATCGCTTTTGGCTTCAAAAAATCGACTTTGTTAACTTATAAAGCGAATTGAAAAGGATGTGATTATATATATGTGGATGCCAGCAGCCTTAATTGTGATGTGTATCGGAAGTTTCCTCATTTCGGAATATTTAAGCCACACATACCTTTTTTCACACCTTTAGCTGGTGACCTGACCTCACCACTAGATACCTTCCTTTTTCTTTTCACAAATGATGCTTGTAAATTATCTTCCCTTTTCGTTTCTATAAACTCTTAATTAAACATGTATTATATATGGTTGTTGGCAAAAGACAATGAAGTATAGCTAGTTAAAGGAATGAAAATTTTGCATTCCAATTCCATCAATTAACCATTTTGAATTCCGAAGAAATGTTTTAAATTCTTAAGATCGTGTAAACTTAACTGAATTCCTTACCATATGTGACGAATGTTTCTTTTGATGAAAAAAAAAATATATATAAAAAAAAATAAAAAAATAAAAAAAAAGTTGTTAGATATATGTGAAATTTTTAGGGAAAAGGGTGAAATATATTATAAACAAATTAAAAACATAACCAAACCATGGCAACCATGAACATACTCACGAGGCATAGATGGCGCCATATACTCAACAAACAAAATACAACTAAAGCATCTATAAAATCCACACACAATGCAAAGACTACCAAAAAAACAAAGAATAGTCCAAAAAGCAAATATCTAACAAAATACTAGAGCAACATCCAAAATATAGACCATCAATCATCCACAATTAGAGCTCCAAAGCAATCCCGACCATCCATCAAGGAGAGAGGGCTAATGCAAACCACCCCAAAGAGATTGCCTCCATAAAAAACCTTCCCAAGTAAAACCCAGTGAGAAGGAAAAAGAGTGCAACTCTCGATAGGATGAGCATACAATGGCGGAAAAGAGCAAGCAACCTCACTTAACATGACATGTTACGAGATTGCAAGTTACTCCCTCCGTCTCAAAATTATTGTCATTAGAGAGAAATTACAAAGTTTAATAAAAATGAGACCACTATAAATCTCAACCACTCAGAGAGAGTATTCCCCTAATATATTATCTAGTTTTTACTTAAAAATGAAAGTGGACAATTATTTTAAGACATCCTAAAAAAATATGGACAATAATTTTGAGATTGGGGGAGTAATTAACTGGATGAAAAGGATTACAGGGCACCACAAACTAGGAAACAAAAGAGGAGAAAGACATCATCGTGTACTCATAAAGCAATCCCATCTCAAGCATAGAAGGCAACATCTTTTAGCACTCTCTAGCTGGGACAGGAAACTTTACAAGCAGAGGAGATATTCTAATCATTTTGCCATCTACTTATCAACTGAAAACCAAGAGTGTCCATCCAACACACAGAGAAACACACCAGCCTGAAACTAAATGGAAGAAAAGGACGGACAGAGAACAACAAAATAGGAAACAAAAGAGGAGAAAGACACCATCCTGTACGTAGAAAGCAATCCTATCTCAAGCATAGAAGGCAACATCTTTCAGCACTCTCCAGCTGGGACAGGGAAATTTACAAGCAGGGGAGATATCCTTATCATTTTGCCTTTTATTTATCCAATGAAAAACCAAGACTGTCCATCCAACACATAAAGAAAAATCCCAGCCTAAAGTTAACTAAACATATCAGAAATAACAATATGAACAACCATACCTTCCCAATTCATCAACTGCTCCCAAGCTATCCCAAAACTACATGACAACAAGAAACCTTTTTTATGTGAATTATTAAGGGCAAATGATATTAAAAGGTAATATACTTGCCACAAATTCATCGAATGGGTAGTGAACTATTTTTTTTTCATTTTGAGGGTAATTTTCTTTCAAATTCATCATCTTTAGGGTATTTTGCAAAATTTTTGGACAATTTTACTCTTCGGGAAAAAAAAATTTGTATTAGCTATGAGGGGCAAAATTGTCCAAAATTTTTACAAAATACTCTAAAGATGATGATTTTGAAAGAAAATTACCCTCAAAATAATAAAAAAAAAAAAATAGTTCACTACCCATTCGATGAAATTGTGGCAAGTATATTACCTTTTTTTATTATTTGCCCAATTACTAACCAAAGATGCAAGACACATATAATTATATTGAGCTGCCCCTCTAGGACCCACTCAAGCATGAACAATATAAATCAAGGATAAAGGCTTTCTTTCACATAATACAAGGCTATAGCAAAATCAACATATCCAAACACTTCATACCCTTCACAAGCACTAAGTCAAGAAACCTACATTTTGTGAATTACACACCAATAATACGTTACGTCAACTTTCCTGAATAAACTGTCCCATCCAGACCCATTCATCAGGCCCGTATATAAGCAAGGGCAACATGGGCCATTGCACAGGGCCCCATTATTTGAAGGGGCACAAAATTTGTAAGAAGTTAAACTCATATATATATTTGACATGACTGTTTAAAGCCTAATAAAAGAATACTGAGTAATTGCAGCAATAACTAGCCTTATTAAGAATCTAAGAGCAACCACTGAAAATGTGGACTTCAAATAATATAGCAATTCGATATAGCAGCCACTAATAAATGTTGGGAGGGTTGAATTTTGTTGAACAAGTGAGATATCAACAAAACGGTACCATGTAGGCATTCTAATAGTATTTTATATATTTATACGTAATTTATTTTAGCATTGATTAGTATATTTGGATATTGTGTAACTTTATTTTTAGCATCACTAACGGTTGTTTTACTCGTATATTTTTTTAAGGGGGCCTCTTTTTAATCACGGCCCAGGGCACCCAAAATCCCCGGGATGACCCTGCCATTCATCCATACAAACTTGATTAAGACTAGAGGCTACCCTTCACAAGGTACAAGGCCATCTAAACCAATACAACGATCAAACTGCTAAAACTTCTTACCAACATACGACATCCTTTTGCCTTGAAATTACTGCTGATGAGGCGAAAAGTGAACCACTTTTAAGGGGTCATTTAAGCTCGAATTCGAGATTATTTGATCAATTATTGCCCTAAATCGTTACTTTTTTCATTTTAGGTACTTTTGGAGAGAAATCTGGAAAAGGAAGCATTTTGAACGTTTTTGGAGCATAAAAGTGATGAAAACGGCAAAGTCTTAATTTTTCTTGCTGAGAACAGTACCTGACGGCGTCACAACTTTTTTAATGACGGCGTCAAGAGTTACAAAAAAGGTGGATGTGGAAAATACACGTGACGGTCCAGAGGATTTTTAATTATAGGACCTGACGGCGTCACCAAGGCCGTCAGGGTCAAAACACAAGTGACGGCCTAGAAGAAATTTACACATGACGACGTCAAAATCAGATCTAGGCAATATGATTTCTATTATGGCGGCAAGTTGACGGCGTCACAACTTAATACATGACGCCGTCACCCTGTAAAATCTATATATAATTTTCCAAATTTCATTAATTAGTGTGCAACTTTTGAGGGAAAAACCCTATGCCGAATTTTACAGCTTTTTCAAGGGTTCCAACCCTTTGAATCTTTCATGTTCAATTAAAGATAAGTACTCTTTCAAATCATTCAATATGTCTATGTGTTGTTTGATTATATCTTACGCTTGTCTTTAATTTAACATGCTAGGCTAGATTTCCTTTGTGTTTGCTTAGATGTAGTGAAACCTAGATGTTAATTATAGGTTGATTGTTTGTTTATAGTTGTTACAGATGATTGTATTCGATGTTAGGCTTAAGAAAACTGGCAGACTTCCATTGGTAAATTGCTTGAACGTCTTAAGAAACATGATCGGAGGTGTACTACGATTTTTGGTTGTTTTTAATGCGTAGGAGAATTCTAATGATCCCATGTTAGGAGCTTCTAACGGCTCGACATAGGAGTGAAGTATGATCCTATAGAGTTAGGGAATATTGTACACGGCCCTACGACTAGTATTAAGGAATATGACCCGTTATCCATGCAAGTGTAACAAGCTATCAACCTGTAAAAGATATCTAGGGAGTAATGAAACCTAAGTAAACACAACTTTTCACATCATTGTTTACACCACATTAGTATAATTAGTTTCATTTTCATTTCTTTTATTTTATTTTGATTGCATCTTTAGATAAATTGGGTTAGTTGGCTAGCAACTAATTCCGCCCACTCTTTCAAAACCCGAGATTTTACTTGCTTTTATAAAATATAAAAATACAAAAAAGAATCATCCCTCACCTTTAGACCTAGTTTAGGAGGCTTTCTAATCCTAGCGACACTACTCCTGAGTTGAACGATCAATCCCCCGGTACTTGTCACTATACTATACTACAACGATCAGGTACACTGCCTGGTGGGGGTTGTAAGCTTCTCGAGATCCCTCGAGAGATAAAACCTGGTGCGATTCCCACGTATCAACTGCCAATCTCTAAACATTAAACAATATCATAAATGTTGATAAACTAGATTATGAGAGGGGGGCGGGTTAACCAATTGGAATTGGCTAAGGTCCACTACAAAGTAGGAAACAAAATTTAGGCTATCTACCAGACACTCCTTTGGACCATACAACCTCACCACTGCAGACTACTAAATCATGACAATTTCTAGTAGTTAGAAATAGGAACATTTAAGAGAAAAAAAGCCCATCATACCCTCGGAAGATCTAAAGTATCACTTCTAATGCGCATTCCAAATTTCAGCCACCTCCCTCACAGCTTGAGTTTAAACCACCCTCAAACTTAAAAGTTTTGGTCTAACATCCTCCACAATAGCCTTCTTAACACAGTCACAACTTCTATAAATAGTTTGGAAGAGTCTTTTATTTATTTTAATCTATATATGGCAAATAGTAGCAGCAAGTATCAGTCTTCTGAGAACAGTCCAAATATTAATAAAAGCATGCATTTTTTCCATTTGAATAATAATTTCTTTCCAATTGTTGTTTTGCAAACACAATCTTGCATCAGTTTTCATTCCACTCCATATCTCCTTCGAATATTCACATTTTAAAAATCAATGATCATGCGAATCCTTTTCTTTTCTGCATAAAGCACAACTCATTTATTTCCTTGGATACCATTTAGCCAACCTATCTACAGTAAATAATCTTTCAGAAATTTCCAGGCATAATTCAAAAGAATGTTTTGGTATACATTGAGAATACCATACTGTGTAGCACCATTTAACTTTAGGATGGTCTTCTCTAAAATCATTCCAAACTCTTCTGATATCAAATTTTTCTTCTTTTACTTTCTTATCAATCTGTACCACTCTATCATCTACATTAGTGTCTTGTTTCAAATTATCAGTTAGCTTCAAACAGTTTGCTTCAAAACAGGGAATTTTTCTAACCAACCCACTGGCCATTTCCAACCACTTCCATCAAACAAATTAGCCACTTTCATATTAAAATCCAATCTCTCATCATATAGAGCTCTATTACTATATATTTTGTCAAAGTCTCATCTCCGATCCAAATTTGACCCCATGCAGAAGTCATTAGCCCATTACCAACACAATGCTTAATATGAGGCCTTACTTTTCGTCTTAGAGACAACATATATTTTCGATCCCAACTTGCTTTGCTATCAACCAAAATTTCCCATGTACTCCTACCCTTCAATTTCCTTATTTCCATCCATTGCACCTAAAGAGTATGTGCTCTAGCAACAATATTCCATAAATGCTTGACAAGTTGGATTTTATTCCAATCATTAAGAGATTTCAATCAAAACCCACCCTGATTCTTTAGACTACATACAACCTTCCAAGATAGCTTAGCCTTCTCTTTCTCCATCTCACCTTGGCACTAGGCACCATAGAAACCCTTTTAACACCATCGCAATATCATGCACCAGACTTTTGGGAAGTAAGAACACCTGAGCCCAATACATTTGCATAGAAGATAGGACGGAAGCCACTAGCTGTAACCTCCCAGCATAAGATAAGTATTCATTTAAATCTTCTTACGTTTTGACATATGAATACTCAAACAGTTAGTCAATTGCTTACGATGTCGAAGATGCATAAGACCTTTAGGCTTTATGGTGTTTGGAGACTTATTTATTTATTTATTTATTTTATTTTTATTTATTATTTTTTTACATCTACGTTTTGGAGTCTATTGCACTTATGGAAGTTCTTAAGAGCATGTATGGTTTCAAGATGGGAGTGCCTTTTGAGAGCTGTACTCTTTTTTACTTCTCTAAGGTTTTTTCACTGGGTTGAGAAGATTTTTTAAGAAGGTAGACTCATTTGGCTTATTATACTCCTTTTTTTATGCTAATGGGTCGACTTGGAGACTTTTTTTGGGTAAAAGGTCAACGACCCGGTAAATATATTACTTCAAAAAACATTTAAGTACAACGGATATGAGTGAATCCCATATCTCAGCCCGTTACATAGGCGAAAACTTACATAACAAGATACTTCCGATTTTCTAGACAAGAAAACAAAACCACTACCACATAATATTGAAAGACTCGGACAAAAAATATAAACTACTTCCTACGACCTTGGAGATTAAAGCCATAAATGGTATTAAGAGCTTCCAATTCCGCTGGAAGATCATAAATTTTCTTCGAGTAATCATCATAGTCATCAAACTCATCTTCACGCTCATGACCTCCACCAAAAAGATTTGCAGATTCGTCGAACGTGTTAAGAACTGATGCGTGGGAATTGCAACAGGCTTTACCTCTCGAGGGATCTCGAGAAGCTTACAACCCCCACCAGGCAGTGTACCTGATTGTTGTAGTATAGTATAGTGACAAGTACCGGGGGATTGATCGTTCAGCTTAGGAATAGTGTCGCTAGGATTAGAAAGCCTAAATACTAGTTCTAAAGGTGAGGGATGATTATTTTTGTGTTTTTATATTTTTTAGAAAGCAATTAAAATTCTCGGGTTTGAAGGATTTGGGCGGAATTAGTTGCTAATCAACTAACCCAATACTAAGATGCAATCAAAATAAAATACTAGAAATGAAAATAAACTAAATTATACTAAAGTTGTGAGCAGTAATTGGAGAAAATTGCGTTTACTTAGATTTCACTACTCCCTAGACATCTTTTACACGTTAATTACTTGTTATAATTGCATGGATGACGGATCGTATTCCTTAATACCATTCATGGGGTGGCACACTTAACTCCCCAATTCTATGAGCTCTTATCTCCTCCTACACCATGCCCAGCACAACTATAGGGATTGTAAACAGTGGCTCATGCATTAAATACAACCAATAAAGACCTAGTGTGCGTCGGTTCATGTTTCTTAAGACGTTCAAGCATGTTACCAATTGGAGATCTGCCAGTTTTCTTAAGCCTAACATATAAATCATTCATCCAAGACAAGAATAAACAAGTAATCAACACATAATCAACATCTAGGTTTCATTAGATCTAAGCAAACACAAGATAGATCTAGCCTAGCATGATGGAATTAAGACAAGAACAAGATATAGACGACCAACACATAAACATATTGATTGAATTAAAAGAACACTTATCTTGATTACACATGCAAGGTATCAAGGGGTTGGAACCCTTGAAAAACCTGTAAAGTTACACCAAAATCGTACTTAGGGTTTTTCCCAAAACTTCTCTCTTTTATGTGTAAAAATTAGAAAACTATATATAGGAAAAGGGATCTGACGGCGTCAAGACAAAGCTTGTGACGCCGTCACCTCGCCGCCAAAACTCTTCTCAAACTGCCTTGATCTACATCTGACGCCGTCAAGACTTAATCATTTCCAGGCCGTCATGACTTTTACTCTTGACGCCCTACCTTCATGACGCCGTCAAATCTCTTCTGGACCATCATGGAATTTTGCTCTTGACGCCGTCAGGAAATTACTCTTGACGCCGTCACCTACTGTTCCCAGAATGAAAAATTAAGACTGTGGCGTTTTCTTCACTTTTATGCTCTAAAAACATCCGAATTGCTTCATTTTCCAGATTTCACTCCCAAAGTACCTAAAATCACAAAAGGAACGATTTAGGGCAATATTTGATCAAATAAATTCGAATTCGGGCTTAAATGACCCCCTAAAAACGGACCATTTTTTGCCTCATCAAGAACCTCATCCTCATCACTATCAGAAACCACAACATCACCCACCTTGGAAAATAGGTTAGCCCTCTTAGTGATAGAGGCAGACGGAATAGGATGACCTTCATCATCCACAAGTGTAGCTTTCCCATCGATAAGTAGCTTTTCAAGCTTACTAATTTTCTCAACTATAGGTATAGAACCACCTCCCTTAGTTCCCATTGAATCACTCACAAGCGGTTCTTGTGATATAGTACCAGTCTTAACCGACTCATCCTCATTAACTTCCATTGTATGGCCAGCATCCACATCCATGTTGGTATCATAAGTAGGAATACTAAACGCATCTGTATCATCCATATTAAGAGCATCAAATTGGTTAGATGTAGAAATCTTAGTACCACTAGAACTAGCCACATCAGAAGTCTTCTTCTTAGTGCCACCAACTTTCTTAGGTTCAGGAGGAGTCTTTTTGGGTTGATACTGAAACTGCTTACCCACAACAGGTTTAGTAAACCCCCTTGACCCGGAATTGTAGAACCACCTTGCTTACCTTTCTTCCTGTGATTGACAGTCTTGAAACTATCATTAACAGGCTTAGTAGGTTGAACAGGAGGTATAACAACTTTAGGACAGTCAGTCAGAGTATGACCAAAATATTTTACACTTGTCACAACGAGGTGGTTGCCACTCGTATTCAACCCGTATCTTCTCAATAGTCGAACCCGAACCATCAAGTAATGGTATCTCAACAGTGAGGCTATCCCGAAGCACCTCATCTGATTTCACTTCTATCATGCATCTAGCAAAAGTACTACGGCCCCACGATTCCTTGCACATTTGGTTTGTAAAAGCATCTAACCTTTTGGGCGTGCCAATCAGTGTGGCAAGAAGACTGAGGCCATCATCAGAAAATATAGCAAGGGGAACATCATGGAATTTAACCCACACCGGGATGTTAGTCAAATCTTCTTTAAGTAGGTTTGTGTTCAAAGTCCATGGTTTAAGAATAATAGGAACATTTCTGATCAACCAAGGACCGTTTTCAAGCACATCATCGACACCTTTCTTCGAGTTGAATTTAAAGAAGAAGAACGCCTTAGTATTCATCATTACCTTTTGCACACCAAACTTAGCCCATGCATTGCGGACATAGTAATCAACAACCGGAAAAGCAAGGTGTTGGCCAAGAAAGTAACCGTTGAGAGTATTCTCAAACCGCGTGTTCACCTCTTCCACTACTTTCATTGAAACTGAAAGGTCAACATCAGCCTTCTTCTTGCTACATTCCAACCTACGAAAGTTTGAAACATGTTTCAGAGGTTCATTAGAAGTAGCACCCGCGTAAGAAACCAACTTCACTCCTGTACCATTAGTAGTATCAACCTTGTGAGCATTAGGACCAGAAGTTACACTCTTATACATATTCGCATTAATCCCAAGCGAAGGAGGAGTACTTGTAATATTAACTGCATTAGCTCCAATCTCACTTTGAATTTTGTTCATGGCATCATCAAAATTCTGATGCGCATTATCAATCAAGTGCTTCACAGTATCAGCACTTGTAATCCGCTCCAAGTCGTCACCATGTGATGTATCTTTCATAAGTGGAATCGGCTCCACTGTCTGAGTACCATTCATAGAACAATCAGGTGCATCATCCACAGTCAAACTAACACTACTAGGGTTCATCATTGAGGGTGTACTCAACTCACCAAAACTAGTAGTGGCCTTTTGAATATTACCAAGTGAAACCGGCTCCACTAGGTCTTGTTTGCTCCCAACCAAGTTATTATCAATCATACTAGATTCAAGACTAGGGTTCTCCAAACGTACATGTTGCACACCCAAGTTACCCTCTTGTCCCTTAAGCCTACTCATACGAGCAGCCAATTCAGCATTAGTACCCTTGTTCGCATCGTTTGAACCAGATTCATTAGTACCCTTAGTCGCAGTCTTACTAATCAAAAACCCCTTTTCCATCTCTCAATAACCCACTTCCAAAATCAGAACACCAATAGCCACACTCAGTTCCCAGCAATCATGCAAAACCAATAACGACAGAAAACCCTAATCGCAAGATTGGGGTTTAAACGTTAAAGCGCAAACAAACTAACCTGCTCCCAGCATCAAAGGAGCACCCAACAAGATAAAAATAATAGAAGTATAGATCGAGTATAAGCAATACAATCCCACCGACCCACGTAAGATGAAGTTAGCAAATTCAGATCGTATGGACAAACACAAAGCGAATATAGGACAGACATAAAGCGAATATAATAAAGGAACTATCAAAAACCAATTAATAACTTACACTGACCCACGATGGAGAGGGAGGAAGAAATTAAAAGGGTTACGATCGAATATTTTTTGTCAGGTTCGTATTCGCTTTTTGTCGCCAGAGAGATATCGTTTAGGGTTTTTTAGGGTCGACTTGGAGACTTGTGGCATGTCACAAATGATTTAGTGATTGTTCAAGTTGCTTAGCTTGAGGTTAATGTGGTATATTAGTCACATTCCATTCTATTTAACTTTTTCCAATCATAGATTCTTTGTTTGACCTTATCTATTAAGCATTTGTAGTCTTTAATGGTTAACTTTTTGGTTACTAAAGGCACTCCAAGGTATATGTGAAATTTTTGTATAACGAATGAAAGAAATGAGTTAACTTTTTTGCTTATCAGCTTTTGTTTCTTCATGTCAATAGGGCATTTTTCTTTTGTAAAAGCGTATTTTATTC